>VUQS01042691.1:56184-102206 GCA_015108495.1 Heterochromis multidens
CTCATGTTTAAATGACTTAAGCGCTGTAATGATGTATGTTTCCACTCTAAGAGCTAAGTAAAATCCTTTGTCTCACTCATCAGTCTCCACTCATCAATCCACCAGCCATCTGCTCTCATAGTCAGCTTCAAGTCCATGCAGTAGCTGACCTGCTAGCACGGCTGTAGGGCATTCTGCCTGAATATCTGATGTACCTGAAAACATGCACACTGGGTGACTGACTGACTGGCAAGTAGACTGGCTGGGTGACTGACTCTTGGGGACAGATTATCTTTCTTATTGGGGGAGAGCATAAGGATGATATGCTTCAGCGCTTCACTCTGGGGAAGTCCTCAAAAAGTGTTTGTGTGGGTGTGAGCATGTCTCTAGATCTGCGGTTGTGTGTATTGGTCTCATGAATGCAGACATTGTTTGATAGCAGTGGGATGGAAGAGGAGAGCCTGTGCTCACAGCCACTATGGAGGAGGAGGAGGACGAGGAGAGAGAGAGAGAAAAGGAGAAGGGGAGGGAAGGAAGGAGAAGAGGTTTGTAAGTGGGTCGAGGTATCAGGGAGATTCATGGGGGGTTGGGAGCACCCACAGTGGATTGCACTCAGAAGAAAGGAGAACTCTGGGTGAATCCACTGTAAACATTGATGACATAATTTACAGAAAAACTACAAACTGATTGTCAGAGAGTTGTGGAATGCCCATTTAAGATGATTTCACCCTTTATTTATTTATTTTAATCTATAAAACCCTAATTAACTCACATTTTAATTAATTTGCAGAAATGCATTTTAGCAACAAAATGGAATACTTGTGCAATTTGCAATGAAAAGAGGACCATGAAAAAGGCAACAAGTTGATCCATTTGCGCAGCCTTTCCTTCCAGTTTGTGAACAGTTAATTGTTCTAAATGCTTGCAGAAACTCTGCTGGTTGCCAAGGTATGCTCTAAAAGTATAGCTAATGTGAAAAGAAAGAGTGTGACACAAAACCACAAACACAAGCATACATAGGATGACAGGATGACAGTTATATGTGCTGTCACAGCTCTCAGACACCTGTCCCTGTGTGTCCATATGGAAGAGGGCTTGAGGCCATATGGCCTATACGGTATGTGTGTCTCAAACTATATCAAAGGGTGTGCTGTTTGTGTGTGTATATGTGTCTAATGGTGGCGGCCTAAATTTTATTTTTTTATTTTTTGTACAGTCACTTGTAAGTCATTAAATTTTAGGATGAGAAACTGGTTGTGGTTAGGAGGTTAAGACCTCCATGTCCCCTGAAGTAACAGAAGCATGACTGTGGGTGTGTGTATGTACTGTAAAAGCACTGACATTTCTAAATCCATATCCCAGTCTAAGCCCACTCATACTGTTGATCAGCAGGTCTTGTTTTTGAGTCTACTAATTTGCGCTTCTGATATGCTTATTTTCATTTACTTTGAGCTTTTCCACGCTCACACTCAGATTTAGCCACTCTAATAAGGCTGGCTGAAGTAAGAAGGCTGATACTGACAAATTTGGAATGTAAAGCTACTGTTTACCCAAAGCTCTGACTTTCCTCACAGGAAAGATATATCCACAAAAAATGTCCATACATGCAAAAGTTATGTTGTTTAGTGGGCAGCCTAATTTTCAGATTTTTCCCACATCCATGGACCTTGTCCTACAAACAGTCTGTATAAAGATTAGGTTCAAACAATAATGTGAGCTATCCTAATTATTAGCCATTCAACCCAGCTGCCATTAAGGAAGCTCACATAAACATATTGAACTCATGTCTAATCCTTCATAATGCATCAGCGGATCAGCGGGTGTGTATGTGGACTTCATTGCTACCCTGGAACGTGTATAGTACAAACACAGAGACACACACACAGTGATGGATGCAGTGAATTGTGGGCTTGGGAAATGCTGAACAGTTAAAAGGAAAGACCAACCAGTGCATCGGTGACAGGCAAGGTGGAGGAAGAGAGGAGGAAGGGGATGGGGGAGGGAGTGGAGGAGAGACACTGGCGCCCCGCCAACGTTGACGAAAGCTGCTTAGCCCACCCAGTTGCCATGGATACAGTGAGGAGCAGCATGTGTGTTTGTGTGTGAGTGTGTGTGTGCGCCTGTGTGAGAGAGGGAGAGAGAAAGAAAGAGAGGGAGGGAGGCAGACAGAGAAAACCAGCAGGCAGGCGTTGGAGCAAGTCAGAGTGGGAGTGAAAGAGCACCAGACAGCAGGGTGGAGGGAGAGAGAGAGAGAAAGAGAGAGGGTGAATGTATGTGTGGCCAGAAAGAGAGAGGATAAAAAGGTAGCTAGAGAGCTCGAGGGAGACGATAGAGTGGGAGCAATAGAGTACTAGATAATGGAGGTGCACTCAGAGTGTGTGGAGCCTCCTGTGGCCTCTCAGTGTGACCCCCAGCCTACAGGGAAGATCAACAAAGCTGCCTTCAAACTCTTTGGGAAGCGGCGCACTGGATCTGGAATGGCCAGCTTCTTCTCCTTCAGGAACAAAGGGGCTACAAACAGTGGAAACAACGGGAATTCTGACAATGGGAATTCTTTGAATGGAAACAGCTCAGGGGCCTCAGTGGAGCTTGTGAGGAGCAAAACCCACGATGGACTAACGAGCTCTAACAACGATGCTGATGGACAGAGAGGAGAGCGACTTGCTGGCCTGGAGGCGGGCCCGGTGAGGTCTCTCAGCAAATCGCTGAGTTTCTTCTCTCTTCTCCGACGTGGGAGCTTTAGATCGAGTGAAAATGGAGGGGCGGGACTTGTGAGAAGAGGGAGGGGCCTGAAAGGATTTTTTAGCAGCATGCGATGGAGACGTAAAGAAAAAACTAATGAGGGAGATGGAGAAGAGGCGGAAGTGAAGAAGGATAAGGATGGAGATGCTGCTGATGCTGAAAAGGTAAAGGATATTACTCTAACCCTTGAACCACCTCCCCATGACCACAAAGCGGACTGTGGGAATACAGAAGCAGGACCTAACCTCCAAGCACCAGAGACTCCCACCACGAGTGTTACCATGACACCTCCACACTGTGTTGCCATTCCAGGGCCATCTGGTGAGCCAGACTCCCCCTTTCCTTACACACCCACTGACTCGCCACTGCGGCCTCCCATCCAAAAAGCCAAAGCCTCAATTTCCAGCCTCACCCCCTCCCTTGCTACACCCCCGTTGGATCGCTGCAGCACTGGTGATCCACCCTCAGAGCCCTCTGTGGACCGACTCTGCTCCCTCCTCTTCACTGACGTCACGTCCCTCAAGAGCTTTGATTCACTGACAGGCTGTGGTGACATTATTGCTGATGCAGATGAGGAGGGCCCAGTGGGTAATGGGGGTAGTGGCACCAGCAGCAGTAGCAGTGGGGGAGGAGGGGGCAGCGTGGGAGTGGGTATTGGCAGAGTTGTTGGTATCACCAGTGCCGTCTCCCCATCTAAACCCCCTTTATCTTCCCACTTGTCCCAGCCCATGTTCTCTGTTTCCCCAAACTCTGCACCTGCCTCCCTCCCTGCCCGAACCAGGGCACAACCTCAGCCACAGCAGCACCCACCTGGGAGTGGTGTGGTGGCCTACATGGGCGGAGGGGAAGAAATGGCAAGTCCCGAAGGAGTGGATGATGCAGACATGCAGGGACTGTGGCACATGCTGCCTTCTACAGGAGACAACTCCCCTGCATTGCCCCGATCGCATCAACCTTCCTCTTCTACCCCTACTTCCACTTATCCCCCTCGCACCAACCCTGCTAGCAGCTACCTTCCCTCAGCCTCTAGGAGTACAGACCGAAAGGTACCACAGGTGAAGGCGCTGGGACTCAGTAAGATTCCAGTAGTTGGTGGAGCAGGAAACCGGGCAGCTAAACCCCCTCTCCCTCACACACATGGTCGTCACCCCACATCGCCAGGTGAAAAAGAGCCCCTTAGTGATGAGGGCTACTGGGATACACCCTCAGCAACACCTACAGCAACACCTGATGAGAGTGGGCTGCAGCATAACCAGAAGATGGCCCTATCACGTGACAGCTGCTCAGGAGACCACCTGTATGACCTCTACAATGATCCCGAAGAAGAAGCAGAGGATCAGGGGGGAGATGAAGATCTAAATAGTTCGCCCTCTCCATCCACTGAATACAAAACGAGCCCCATCTCCCAAACAACTCTTCCTTCATCCTCCTCCTCTTGCTCCTTTCGATCAATGAAAGGGAGCACCAGCCTTCCTCGAGAATCCAAGATCCCGGTAAGCACCAAACAAAACTCACCCCCTCACTCTGCAAGCCAGTCAGCCCTGTCGTCTGTCCTAGAGGCTGAACCTCCTCCACCAAAGACGCAACCTCCTCCCCCGGCTCGCACCAGAATCCCAGTATCCAAGGTGCCAGTTCGTCGTTCTGGAAACAAATCTGGCAGCACAACCAGAGGGACTGCCCAAAAGAAGTAATTTCTGCCACACGGGCAATTTCTTCTGGACTTGAGTGCACATTGCTACACTGCAGCTTATGCAGAGCCAAATGTTTTCCCAGACCAAGAAAAATGTTGAACTGTACAGTTAATGGCCTATAAATTCCTCTCATATCTTTAAAGCTCTAATTCCTTAGGCGTTTTGGCTTATGAACAACTACATTAGAATAAGTGGTTTGTTCATTTGAGAAAGTCACAAGGAGACTCCAAAAAGCTGGGATAACTTTGGGGGTTGACTATTGACAATCTGTTAATTCGCAAAAGACACATTCGCCTTGAAAGTTCCTGGAGAAGTTCCCGTTAACCATATGACAGCCACTTTGACAGAAAACAAAAGCAGAGCACCTTTTTATTGTTTATGTTTGTCTTTTAGAATTCCACAATCTCTATAACTCAATTTGATAGTAAGGACCTAATCTAATCAAAATTATTATTATTATTATTTTTATTATTATTATTATTATTGTCTAATCTGTAACAAATACCTCCTAATTATCTGATTTTAGAGCCAAAGTTTTCGATTTTGTCATAGTCTGGAACAGTCTCAACAGTATCCCACGATAACCCACCATTTTTCCTTTGGTTGTTGTACATGTTTTTTTTTAAGATGGTCTTTTGCTGACCGCACACTTATTTCAAAACTATACATGAACACTGAGATCTGAACTTCTTTTATTACCTACTTTGCAGCTACATAGCTACCCTGCAGAAGGTCACATGGCATCTCATGTTTTTGAAGATCGATTGGTTGATTTTATTTTTTTTTTAAAATGTGGTTGGACTAACTTTGCCTTCAGCCTTTGCATTTGGATCTCGCTCATACCCAGCTGCTTCATTGGAAGCACATTCACAGCATGTTAATCTCTGGGATTTACAACAGTTTAATTACCAATGGAAATCTGCAAAACTATCGCAATACATCAACCTGGAGGGATCCCTTGCACTGATGCTTCGTTATCCACAAACACACACACACATACAAAATCATACACTCATGCACTCGCTCACACATTTTCTCTTGCTCTCTGCATGTAGTGCCACACATTGAGGCACAAAGGTCAGGGAACATCATCTAATGCTGAAGGATCTGACGCACGCACACTGTTCAGCCTTTGGCACTGTACTTGTAGCTACACTGGATAACTTTCTTCTCTAAGGACACATGTACAAACACATTTTTTCTAGTTAGTATTTTCTTCTTCACTGGATTTCATACTGTTTTTATAGACTTTCCCTTTCCTCAATCATACTGCACGGATCTTAAACTGTGATAGCACCAGCTTCTTAACACTCTGCTTTGTCTTCTTTCTGTTCCTCTCTGTTAGCATACTGTACAGGTTGATGTGGATGGATGACAAGGAGGCATTCTTTCTATATGCGTGCTGGATTAGAGAACCAGGATATTATATATAGCAAAATTTGGGAACTAATGCTAAATGATTGACCTTTTTCCTTTCTTCTACTGGCTGTTATACTTAAAAAAAACCAACAACAACAACAAAAAACAATGTATAACTTAATTTCAAGAGCCACCACAGCTGCAAGTGAATCTGAATGTAGCCTGACATTTTAATGGATTATTTGTCATCACATAGTTTTCTGTGTTCTACTATCCTCTTTGTCCCTCTTTTGTGGGGGCAAGAAAAACTGGATTTGACTCTTTTTTATGTCCCCTGTGGTTTGCATTGCAAAGCAACACTTGTTTTAGAAATGCAGTCCTGAAAGGCCTTTGTTAGTAATTCAGTGAGATCAGTTAAAGGGATTGGTCCCTTATAGGGAGTTCCATAGAATTTTCATAGGATATGCCAAGTTTAATGTAATCATTACCACAGAAGGTATCAGTGACACTTGAGGGTCATTCTCATTCTTTAAGCCATCTCATCTTGTTTAGAAAGTAATGATTGATCCATGACACTGCTCCGGGTTCAGATATCTTTTCAGCCTCCCTGTGGTGTAGTGTAGGCAGACCATGGAGTAACCTGATTCCAGGACTGCAGTAGGAACTTTCCTAGCCACATAAAAGGGCGTACTAAAGGTCACCTGGGAAGCAGCAAGTGATCATGTCAGTTCACGTTTTCTTTTCCTTTTGTGGTTGCTCTTTGCTCTTTTGATTTAGACTTCCAGCTTCCTGTATTCATTACTGATTGACAAAGGGGTGATTAAATGAAAAAAAGTGACATAAAGTAGTTTTTTGGTTGATGTTTTTGGTTGACAAGGTTTTACCTGGATTTCTGTTAAAAAAAAAAAAAATTATAATTCTAAACATTTTATTTTATGAGATTAAGATACAGTAGGACTGAACAAGGACAGGTCAATATGCAATCAATGTCCATCTGGTTTCGTTTAAATATAGGGCACCCTTCTCCGTTGATCTCACTCTATCCCACATGTCAGAGTGTGTGTCACTGTTTCTCAGCTTCATCCAACTATGACATGGTAAAAATGAAAGTAGAACTGTTGCACTGGCATACACACTCCCCTAAGGCCACCATGTTTCCACCATGGAGTCACCACCACCAGACTCAGTTCCATGTATATTTTACAGGCAAACACTTCTCTTTTCTTTCATTATAAATCTGGGCCTTCATGTGATTGTTTGCTCCAATGAAAAGCAGGTTTTTCCCCTCGTTTTTGTTTCCATCTGTTTACATTGTGAAACCCTCATTACATTTTTAATAAATAAAACTGTATTTACGCTGATAGATGAGCTCCTGACTCTTTGTAACCATATTTATACCATCATATGGTGTGTGGATGTCGTTTTTGTATTAAGGGTAAAATACGATGGAGGTGGAATTCCACTTTTGTCATCCCACCCCTATGTCCTGGTGGCTGAAATCCCCAAGGATCAGGCTGAGTGAGAAAAAGTGATGCATTGCCTATTATGTAGAATGTAGCTGGTTTTTTTTGTTTGTCATTGTGGTCTGGCGCTCAGGGAGAGATCAGCCTGGCTTGGGAATTACAGGTTATCAATACGTGTTATTGATTGCTGACATGAAAGCCTGGCAGATGTGTCACTATCTACTGTTGGTCTCTGGTGGGGAAAGAAAGGAGACAGACAGTCATGGTGATGACAAAGACAGACAGTTGATGTATGTGGATATGGGACCCATGTGTGTTTTTCTGTGTGTCCTGAATAGATGAAAAGGATAGTTACATTATTTCAAGGAAATGTCATGTTGCTAGAAAAAGCTTATATGTTGTGGTTTATCCATGTGAAGTAGGAGGAGGATTTGGTGCAGTGCGAATCCCCTTTGTAATGGTGCAGCAATTCCCCCTCCCTCTTTATCCAGCTCTCTACACGCCGAGGTTTATGTAAAAGCCTTACGTAAGACCATAACACTTACTTGTACCAGCCCACCGCATCAAAGCTAGGGATGCTGACAGTAAGAATGGTGTGTGCTGGTGGATGTGTGTGTGTATATCTGTGTCAGCTGATCTCATCATTAATCTGCTGTTTGGCTGCTGGATGAGGACAGTTGTTCTCAGTATGAGCCATGTTTCTGCTTGTTTGTTTTGGGGCATAAATCTGGTAAAAACACACAACAGAGAGCACTGAGTTTCTGATGAACAATAGGGTTCTTATTCAAACCAGCGAGGAAGAGAACAAGGGAAGGAGTCATGGTGAAAAGCAAAGAAAAAGTGGCAGAATAAGATTTATTGTGAGTATGAGAATGGGTTTGTCTGACATCAGTGCTCTTAAATGAAGCTTTTATTTAGCCTGCATAACTTCTGATGAACACCAGCCACAAGTATACACTTGTCACTGGCCACTTTATTAGGTACACCTCGCTAGTACACACAGTTGCTGCAGATTTGTCGGCTGAACATCCATCATGCCAATCTCCAGTTCCACCACATCCCAAAGATGCTCTATTGGATTGAGATCTGGTGACTGTGGAGGCCATTTGAGTGCTCATTGTCAAGTCACTGTCATGTACAAAAAACCAGTTTGAGATTATTTGAGCTTTGTGGCATGTTGTGTTATATCCTGCTGAAAGCAGCCATCAGAAGATGGATACACTATGGTCATTAAAGGATGGACATGGCCAGCAACAATACTCAGGCAGGCTATGGCGTTTTAAAGATGATCAGCTGGTACTAATGGGTCCAAAGTGTGCCAAGAAAATATCTCGCACACCACCACCAGCAGCCTGAACTGTTGATACAAGGCAGGATGGATCCACGCTTTCATGTTGTTTACGCCAAATTCTGACCCTACCATCCAAATGTTGCAGCCGAAATCAGGATTCAATAGAGCAAGCAACATTTTTTTTGTTTTTTCTTCTACTCTTCAATTTTGGTCAGCCCTAAACTTGCCTTCTTGCTATCTATCAGTGGCACCTGATGTGGTCTTCTGCTGCTCTAGCCCATCTACTCAAGGTTTGATGTGCTAAAAGATGCTCTTATGCATACCCTGGTTGTAACAAGTGGTTATTTGAGTTACTGTTGTCTTCCTATCAGTTCGAAGCAGTCTGGCCATTCTCTTCTGACCTTTGGCATCAACAAAGCATTTTTACAGAGAGAACTGCTGCTCACTGGATATTTTCTCTTTTTCAGATCATTCTCTGTAAACCCTAGAGATGGTTGTGTGGGAAAATCCCCATAGATCAGCAGTTTTTAAAATAGTTAGACTAGCCCATCTTGCACCAAGAACCATGCCACATTCAAAATCACTTAAATCACCTTTCTCCAGCATTCTGATGCTCAGTTTAAACTTCAGCAGGCTGTCTTGACCATGTCTAACTGTCTGTATTAGGTTGTTGCCATATGATTGGCTGATTAGATGCTCGTTGAGCTGTTGAACAGGTGTACCTAACAAAGTGTCTAGTGAGTGTAATTAATATATGTGTATATATATATATATGTGTGTATATATACACATTACCTACCTAACATAAGTCAACAGTAGTCTAACCTGACCGAATAAAGATGTGTTGACTAAGTTCTTGAACATACTTGCCTTTTCTTTCTTAAAAAAGTTCTATAGTATTGCTTTGATCTAAGTGGGTAGTGGGTGAGCAGTAGTTGTAGTAGTAGTGGGTGACATACTGACTATAATATCAATGTGCTGTAACAGATTTAGACCTAAGGCTTGCTAGTAAGCCAGAAGTGTTCAAGGTATTCTGGCCATACTGAAAAAGAAATCAGCATCTACTGATATTACAGAAAGTAAAAGCACTACCAGTTGAATGTAACAATAAAAGAAATAAGAAAGACTACAGTACCCATTTGCAGGTAGAGTAAAAAAATTCTAACACACACAGAGGAAAATGAACTTCACTAATATGTTCAAATAACATCATATCTTGATGGTAGGTGGGCTTTCCTGGCCTTGGAAAATGTGTGTAAGTGCATGTGTATACGATGTAGCACCATTCAAAAGCTGTACCCCACATTCTGCATGGCAGCCTCTCTACGGTCGTTCCCATAGTAACTCCACTAGGTCAACCAATAAAAAGAGGGGGCTGGGCAGGAAGGAGGATGGGAGAGTGTTTTGGGGGGTGGGAGCTGACAGAGTGTGTGAAAGATGTGATTGGAGTTGAAGTGGTGCAGTAAAACATGAATACAAAGACACACACATACACACTAACCTACATGTTGATGATGCTCATACAAATATGCAGATGTCATGGATTAAAATTCAGCTGTTTTGTTTATGCATGCTTACACAGTGGCGGCACTGCAAGTGTAAACATCTATCAATAAACCATCAAGTGAAACATTTAAAAAATTGGAAATGCAATAAATGTGAATGTGTGTGACCTTCAGCACAAATCATCTAAACACAACACATCTTTGTACCATTGGGTTTCAGCTTTGCATCCCCATGTGAAGCCTCCCCTCACCACTATTTTTCTCCTCTTAACTTGTGTTAGTGTCATTTTGTCCTCTGTCCCTCATCACTTTTCGGTCTGTGTTTTGAGTGATACCACAGGTCCTCTCAGGGCAAAATTGCATAATCTTCCTTTAGTTGATAATTCATGAACAGAGATTTTGACTCTGACACTGATTTTGAATGGGTGTGTCTGTTTGGCACACCAAACTTTTTTTCACTTTGTCATTGTGTGTAGAATTTTCAGGTGAAAAATTAATTTAATCCATTTTGGAATAAGGTTGTAATATAAAATGTGGAAAAAGTGAAGCGCTGTGAATAGTTTCTGGATGCACTGTAAATCTAGTTTATCCATCAGAACGCCACACACTCCTGGATACCAAACAATGTTAAACATCACATGGCTATAACAGCAGTAAGTAATTCCTAAAAACAGCATGTGTTCCTCTAGAGTGATAAATTCTGCTTTGAAATGATAAAACGGGAAATTTGATTAACTTCCAAACTGAATATGACCCTGTGAGGCACAAAGCAAAATGAAATTGAATTATAAATCACAAGATAAATGTTGAGAATATTAGAATGTAAGGTCAAAGGCAGCAATACAGAGTACAATGGTTTAAAATTTTTGCTCATCATTGAATTAAAATTTATACTAAACTGAGTTTGTGCTGAAACTTTCCTGAGATTCTCATCTTCTACTAACTTGATTATCAAAATTAATTTGCCTATTAAGCATTTTATTATGATCACCAGATTTAAAAAATCAGTCTAATGTACTGAATCCACACGTACATCTAAACATGTATAGTTGTACTTTTGTGTTAATAATATAAATAATAAATAAGTAGACTGCCACTCATTTACAATGTGTTTGCTATAAATTTAATTAAGTTTTGACATTTACAGGCAAACCCAGGCAGAAGACATTACACCTTTTTTCATTTGTTGTTCACAAAATGGCTATAATTCCACTTTTGGATTGCAAAAGATTGTAAGTAACAGAAAACTGTAAACCTGATCATGAAAATGAAACATGAACTAGGGTATCACTGCCACCAAAAATATCATCAATTGATAAAAAAAGAAAACAAAGTCTGAGGAATTGTGTCAGTAGTTAGTGTTAAAAGCTTCTACAGCAAGTTGAAAAGTAAATACAAATAGTTAATAAAACAGTGCATTCTTCAGTTATTGTACCTACAACTTCTCTCGGTCAGTTCCTTTTGTGTTGCATATTTACAGTTAGTACAAGATGACAGGTACATAAACATGAAGCTGGTTGTTTGTACATGCAGGGTTTTTTCCTGCCTCAGAATGGCCTTTGAGTAGGTGATTGCAAATATAACCATGATCAGCAAAGCCACTGCATTTGTGATATGTTATTTGACTAAAGAGTTGTATGTTTGCTATAGGAAACAAATCCTTAACAAATCATTAACAAATATTTTTTTTAAAGAATTTTATCATAATGATAGTGAAACAGTGTGTGTGGTAAGGAATGAGAATAACTGTTTAAAAAATTGAACTATATCAAAAGTTATATATGAGTTATATCTACAGACAGGGGCACTGAAGTGGGGGGGGCGGGGTGGGGGGGCGGTGGAACTGACTACCTAGGGCCCTAGTGGCACAAGGGGGCCCTTGCAAGCCTGGAATGAAAAGTTTGATTGTATAATAAAATGGTTGGGTGACTTTCACCCCTTACAAATGAAGCAAAATCATTTATTTGTAATCAGTACCATACTCAGACTCTCCTTTATAGCACAGCTAATTTACTCTATCTAGGTGACTGCTAATACAATCACCTTGAAGCAACTATCACCAGTTGTTAAACACAATGCTATTTATCACACTGTTATATATCAAAATGACCCAGCACAAGATAACAATTTCAACTGAAAACATTTCTGTGCTTCTGAACGGTAAGGTATTTTGAGGAAGCCAGAATGCAAGAAAAAAATGTAGGTAGTCACATATGTGGCAAGGGATGTATTTATTTTTATTTTGCTAGTTTTAATGAAACACCACGAGGCAGTATTATATTATTATAGTGCATAATAATAATTATAATTATTATTATAGTGCAGCAAATAATTGCAATAATATATAAATAAATAAAGATAAATAACTGAAACTCTTGCTACTTGAATTTTCAGAATTTCAACATTTTCTAAGTGGGCCATTTTCATCTTAGGAAACAGCTGTTTTACTACAGAATTTCATCCACTTAATAAGAACATTCTTCGTATCTCCCATTTTACAGAGGTAGGCAGAACTGGAGCTAGAATAAGGACCTGCACTCAAACTAAGGAGCTGGAAAATGATATCAGATAAAGAATATATGAAAAGACTTGCATTAAAAATGCATTATTATTTTCATAACCTGTTACAAGCTAAATGCCTTGCTGCTACCAACATAAAAGTTACTAAACATAGAATTATGAGTTTGCCCAAGGCCTCAGAGAATACAATAAAAAAAAAAACCCAACAACAATTAAAAAACAAAACAAAACATGTACATTCTTGAAAAAGATACAACACTTAAGAACTGGTTTTCTCAGGCCCCTCATGTAGTGCATAAAAAACCCTCCTAACCCATGTAACATGCTATTGAAGCCAGATCCACCCCCTCCATCACCTTTATAACCTTTATTTTTTCTTCAATGTCCACATGAATTGGCAGACATTGGTAAGACCACCAGATCTTTAAAAAAGCATATAACTAAACAGTGCAGAACTTTCAGAAACAATCACATTTCCACACTCAGATATGGGGGGGACTGAGGATATAAAACATCCATGTAAGAAGAATACAGCTGCATTTACGACAGCTGCTTTGCCTGAGTTCTTTATGGAGTGCAAAATATTGGGGATCTATGATTTGCATATATTGTATATAGTATAATTAATGTAAAAATATAATAAATGTTAAATTTTTCACTTTTGTATACAACTGAGGTACATTTATTTAGAGATATAGCCTTAATATCTATTTCTAATTTGACTGTAAGTTATTCAAAACAGGTGAAAAATGTGTGACAGCAAGAAAATATCTGAATTTAGAATTGTGAGGAAAATTAGCAATGAAGACTAATTTCACTTTGAGAATGACTGTCATTTGAGGGTTGTATCAAAGCAGCTGAGAAGAACTGAATCAATTCCCTGTACTTCATATTCATAAAGTTGACATTCAGCATATGTCTGGTTGGACACACGGTTTCCATACACAACCCTACACCAATAAATACAGCCGCCCTAGATCCTAAGAGCCACCAAGCAAATTGGATTCACAGACATTTTAAGAACATAATTCCACCAATAACAGAGCGGTCACTTCTTGTTTGAGTTCTGAGATCAGAACACCGATGAATCAATAAAGAAGAGCTGCCCAAGAGCCACAAGTTGCATCCTCATTGGGGTGGATCATTCAGGAGAACCAATGTCTACAGTGATTAAAGTGTACAAAATATCCTTTTCAATATTCTTGACTGTGTATTTGAGGGAATTAATCCCATCCACTTCCATGGACCACTTGGTCTGGCTCAGTTTGTCAGGATTCTTTGGATTAGGCTCATTGTGCAGGTCTCTTTCATGTTTGATCATCCTGTACTTCCCCGTCACAAAGTCAGGTCGAGAAATAGACATTCCATGAAACACCACTCGTTTGTAGATATCGTCGTCCTCGCCACCCCAGCCCCAGTAAGTGTTTGGGAAACCATTAATTTTCAAGAACTGATGCTTGGACAACGAAGCGACCCCGCCAAAGTAGTTGTTATAGGGTAAGTGGAAGTTAAATTTGTCCATGGCCACAGCCAAGTGTCGCGGATTGTTAAAACATCTGTAGAGGTTACGGTCATCTAGGGGAACCAGGTCTACATCAGAGAAGACGAAGCACTCATAATCGTATTCCTTGAGTACTTCGACGTATCCTGCATTCATCAGTTTAGCCCGATTGAAGACTCCATCTCCATCCTGGTTGATGACATACACTCCATAGTCCAGCTGCTGTCGCATCAATATAGGATGGAGATAATAAAGCCAGTGCTTTAAGTGCTCATGCCGATTCCGGAATGGGATAATGACTGCCACCTAAAGACATGATAGTTAAGTAAGTTTGCTTTTACATTTGAAAAATTAACCCCTCATTCTCCAGTATTTTTATTTTCGGACTGCTAGAGTATCCAACTGTAGAAAAAACTGTCTGAAACCGAGTGTTTATAGCTTTCTGCAGCTCATGCTTTTAGCTCACGGTGATTACATGCACATACACTGACAGACATCATTATTTGAAGTGACCATGTATGTGACAGAAAATAAGGAAAATCATAATAGGCTGGCTTTAAGACAAGTAAACTTAAGATAGCCATATTTAAAAGCTAAGACTGTTCTGAGTTTATTTCAGAATATACTGAATCAAACAAAATCGAAGTGAATGAGTTAACCTTTATGCGATACTTGACACTTTTATTTCTACATGCTATCTCAGATCTCACTATCTCACTAACTCAGATTTTTATTATATCATTTATACTTGTTTAAGCATTGAAATAAAGCTATGAAAAAAGTACCAAAACATGTAAAAATAACACATAAATAGTAAATCTACGACAACTTTTTCCCTGAAATGCAAGTTGCTGAAATATCTGTTATTGGTTAAACTTTTTTTTCTTTCCTGTATTCTTCTCAACTCATTTACGTACCTTCTGCTTTGCAACACAATCCGTTGGCTTGAACCTTCCTCCCTCTTGAAGAGAAGAACTGAGGGGCTTTCTCACGTCTTCCAAAGTCCTTTTAAAATCAAACTCCACATGGAGTGAACCTATGAGATTTGGAGGGTCGTCAGGGCAGGGTCCCAAAGTTATGTTGCCAGAATTTGGCTTCTGTGCCCTGTCACTGCTGGATTTTGGGGCTTCGGTCTTCTTTGCCCACAGCTGCGTAACATGTTCTTTTATTATCCATGAAAATGTTCCGTTTCCTTTTGTCACAATATGTGACTCAGAAACAATAATCGAAAAGCTTTTTCTGGAGTAGAATAAAACCAGAACAAAACATGCCAGACTAACAAAAGCAAAAAGTGCCAGAAAGTTAAATAATTTTTTAAGCATTTTTACTATCCTTGATATCGAGTATACCCAGCGGCTCCAACCTACCTACCTACAGCTCTTTGTCTGACAAGGTATGTCAGACAAAGAGCAACCAGACTGGTTTTTATTTTCTTTGAACAACTTCCTTGTTCAAGTCAGCTGTTCAGGATGGGCCTCACACCTGTGGTTATGAATTAAACATGACACGACATTTTTGACTGTTTTCTCAAGTATATGAGACTCTAGTGACTGTTTCCTGCTTAATTTGTGCTTAATATGAAGCTGGATTACTCTATGTTTACATACAGAGTAAGTCAGTAAGACAACACTTATATATGTTCCTAACATCACTTCCTTTAATATGTATCTTACCTCCAAGTGATATTAGATAACCAAAAAGTAACGTAGAGACAAGAATGGGTGATTATTATGTGAAAGATTTAATTAATAAGTAAGTTCTGTTTAAAAATACAGCAATAATAATACTAGAAATAAAAGAGCAACTCTAATATGTTGTCAGAGTGTGCCCTCTCCTGGTTTGATTAACAGTGCTGTGTGTGTGTCCATAGTAAAACCTCTAAGACTCTCTAAGTAGTTGTTAAAGAATCTTAGAGAAGCTGTTAGCTTTGAACGACACCCTCAGCCAGACCCTTGAGTTTAAATTTGAGATCTGTCCACACATGCCCCTAAAAAATGTGTAAGTGCTAGAAGTGGAACTAAATTGAGGGCATTTCCGCATCTAGTAAATTTATCTTCTGGAATGTCGCTGATAAGTATCCCATGCTGTAGCTGACTTCCTATTTATGTGAAGACTAACCAACTGCAAGGTCAGTAAGGACAGTGTCATCAGAAATGAGGAAACTGTTTCTATGTAAATGCTGACAACTGGAAATGGTATTAGTCACACTGTTGGCACACAGTCTCACTTTGTTTCCAGCAGGAACTCTGCTTTTAAAGATGAACAATGGCTCCTCTTTAGCAAAGTAACTTTGTAACAGTGGGTAGGTAATATATGTTCATGATCGTGATTTTATCAGGACACTACAAACCAGTCTATGTGGAGTATTATGAACAGAAGAAGACAAACAGACCCCGTTTGTTGCTCATTGGCTTACAGTATGCAACTGAACTGAAAATACACCATCTTTTCTTTTATCATACTGATAAAGAGTGAAATTCTAATAATGATATGTCATCTTGTGATTCAGATATTCCCTATAAAACCATGAAAATAATATTGCAAACTCAATGTTGTTCAAAATTTATGAAATTTTACTTAAAAGTTAATAATCCAAATTAATAACTTTATTAGTACTCAACTGAGTGAAATACAGAACGCATAGTTTTCTGTATTTGGAATGATAAAATGAACACAGCATGTAGCTACTGTAAATTTGCAATGACATTTACTGACATCAGTAAACAAAACTTCCCCCAAAACAAAGCAGCCAGTGTTAAGTCATGGGACCAACTTAAATAGTGAACAGAGGCCATGTTCATGTGGAAGCATAAAAATGTTCCAACTAATAATCAAACGCAAACAGATGAAATGCTGCAGCGTGGAACTGATCTGGTGATTATCTCAAGAACACTGTTAACTGAACAAACAAAAAAGAAGGATATTCAGGTTAGAGTTGAAAAAGTATGCAGTGACATGTGATCATATCAGGTATATAACTAAAAAACAATATGCTCACTGTTTTGTGATCAGTTGATTAGTGAATGTATTAATCTGTCATTTCTGAGCCCTGTACTCAAAAAATTATGCTTTAATACAACTTAACAGCTTTTTCAGATATGTTTAAAAAGAAAATGATTTTCGTCCTGATTTTTTGTTCGTGATTTTTAACAAACCCTTTTGCGATAAGCATATATAGTACATGTCATTCCTTTCCTACTATATGGGGTGGAACTTGTGTGAAAGGCATTGCATCTGGAAAGTATTCACAGCGCTTCACTTATTCCACATTTTGTCATGTTACAGCCTTATTCCAAAATATATTAAATTCATTTTCCACCTCAAAATTCTACACACAATACCCCATAATGACAAATTGAGCTCAGGTGCATGCTGTTTCCACTTATCATCTGTCAGATGTTTCTACCACTTGACTGGAGTACTCCTGTAACAAATTCAGTTGATTGGACATGATTTGGAAAGGCACACACCTGTCTGTATAAGGTCCCATAGTTGACAGTACATGTCAGAGCACAAACCAAGCCATGAAGTCCAAGGAATTGTCTGTTGACCTTTGAGAGAGAATTGTATCGAGGCACAGATCTGGGGAAGGGTACAGAAAAATTTTGAAGGTCATTGAAGGTCCCAATGAACACAGTGGCTTCCATCATCCATAAATGGAAGAAGTTTGGAACCACCAGAACTCTTCCTACAGCTGGATGCCCGTCTAATCTGAGTGATCAGGGTAGAAGGGCCTTAGTCAGGGATGTGACCTAGAACCCGATGGTCACCCTGACAGAGCTCCAGCGTTGCTCTGTGGAGAGAGGAGACTCTTTTGGAAAGACAACCATTTCTGCAGAACTCCACCAATCAGGCCTGTATGGTAGAGTGGCCAGACAGAAGCCACTCCTCAGGAAAAGGCACATGACAGCTCGCCTGGAGTTTGCCAAAAAGGAGCTGATGGACTCTCAGACCATGAGAAACAAAATTCTCTGGTCTGATGAAACAAAGATTGAACTCTTTGGCCTGAATGCCAAGCTTCATGTCTGGAGGAAACCAGGCACCGTTCATCACCTGGACAATACCATCTCTACAGTGAAGCATGGTGGTGGCAGCATCATGCTGTGGGGATGTTTTTCAGCAGCAGGAACTGGGAGACTAGTCAGGGTCGAGGGAAAGATGAATGCAGCAATGTACAGAGAGATCATTGATGATAACCTGCTCCAGAGTGCTCTGGACCTCGGACTGGTGTAAAGGTTCATCTTCCAACAGGACAACGACCCTAAGCACACAGCTAAGATAACAAAGGAGTGGCTTCAGGACCACTCTGTGAATGTCCTTGAGTGACCCAGCCAGAGCCCAGACTTGAACCCGATTGAACATCTCTGGAGAGATCTGAAAATGGCTGTGCACCGACAGTCCCTATCCAACCTGATGGAGCTTGAGAGGTTCTGCAAAGAAGAATTGGAGAAACTGCCCAAAAATAGGTGTGCCAAGCTTGTAGCATCATACTCAAAAAAACTTGAGGCTGTAATTGCTGCCAAAGGTGCTTCAACAAACTACTGATCAAAGGCTGGGAATACTTATGTACATGTTATATTTTAGTTTTTTATTTTTAATAAATTTACAAGAATTTCAAGCAAACCTTTTTCACTTTGTCATTATGGGGTATTGTGTGCATAATTTTGAGGTGGAAAATGAATTGAATCCATTTTGGAATAAGGCTGCAATATGACAAAATGTGGAACAAGTGAAATGCTGTGAATACTTTCCGGATGCACTGTATCCCAAACTTTTCCTTTCTTATCCTAAATCTAACCAAGCAGTCAAAGTAATAAGAACAAAACTTTTGGTGAGCCCATGTGAATTGTAGCCTCTGTTTCCTGTTCTTAGCTAACAGGAGTGGCACCCGGTGTGGTCTTCTGTTGCTGTAGCCCATCTTCTTTAAGATTTGATGTATTGTGCATTCAGAGATGCTCTTCTGCACATCTTGGTTGTAATGACTGGTTATTTGAGTTACTGTTGCCTTCCTATCAGTGCAAAGCAGCATGGCCATTCTCCTCTGACCTCTGGTATCAACAAGGCATTTTCGCCCAGAAAACTGCTGCTCACTGGATATTTTCTCTTTTTCACACCTGTAAACCCTTGAGATGGTTGCATGGGAAAATCATCAGATCAGCAGTTTCTGAAAGACCAGCCCGTCTGGCACCAAGAACCATGCCAGGTTCAAAGTCACTAAAATCACCTTTCTTCCCCATTCTGATGCTCGATTTTTACTTCAGCAGGGCATCTTGACCATGTCTACATGCCTAAATGCACTGAGTTGTTTGCGTGTTACTGGCTGATTTGATATTTGCATTAATAAGCAATTAAACAGTTCCAGTGTGGACTTTGTCATTCTTTTAACTTGTAAGGTAAATTAAGGTAAGGTACTCTGCTTCCCCTAAATTTTGAGAATGCAGTTTAGTTTAGTGGACAAATTGGACCTCTACAATAAACAAATTTCTAGCTAAATGAAAACCACAAATATATATTTGTTTGGTGTTTCAAAAAAAGTGATAAAAACAAAGACAGTGCTGGAAATAGATGCATATAAAAGCAAATTCTTTGATTTTTATGTCTTTTCATTTTTTTTCCAATTCAGTTGAGTTTTATTTATGTGGTGCAAATTCACAACAACAGGGCACTTTACATTACACTACAAGCAAAAAAAATTTAAATATCATAGAGAGAAACCCGATGATATAGTAAGCTTTTGCTTCAGTGGGAAGGAAAAAAACCCTCCCTTTGAACTGTAAGAAACCTCCAGCAGAACCACAGTAAGGGAGGCCAGCCAAGTGTCTCCACCAGTTAGGCTGAAGGAAAGGGAGAAAATAAGAGCATAGAGAAACCACAAACAAAGCACAAACCGGGCAATGGGAAAGAGAAGATGAAAAGGTAATGACATGCACTAAATACACAGACAATAAAAGAGAGGAGTATAGATTATATCCAGTACTGGTCATCTTATTTCAACTCCATATCCTGGCAGTGATCACATGCCTCTGACTCAGCTTTTGCCTTGGCAGGGGAATAAAATCTTGTCAGGAACAGCATAAATAATGATGGAAAATTTAAATGTATCAGAGGACTAACTATATTATGCTGACTTTTCTTACCAAATTACCAAAGTGTACATTTTCAAGTAAATAAAGATATTCTCCACAGCACTAATGGTCTCTGTTCCCAAGAACTTTTGACTATTAACTTGCAACTGTGAAACAGAATTAGACTGAAAAACAAAACAAAACAAAACACAAAGTCATTTTTCATTTTTTTTTTGTTTTCATCTTATACTGTGCTGCACTCTGCAGTGGTCAGAGGTCAACAGCAGAGAGAGCAGAGTTTAATATGTATCACTGTCAGCTAACACAAATGTGCACCAAACTGTCAAACAACAGTGGTTAGAACTGTTTGTTTTTAATAAATATTCCTGACAATGTCCTTCAGGACAGGAGCAAGTGTTTGCTTTAAATGACTACATTTATTTCACAGGCAAACCAATCTTGATCAAAAACGTTGTAAACAGTGACCTCTAGTGGCACTCTTGCACAGTTGACATTTTATAATAGTCAAGACTATCTCAAACCATAAACCACATACGTGAGTCAGAGTCAGAGATAATTTACTCTCTTTGTATGGCAGGTATCTTGGTGAGTGTTTGGCAGGACTCCTTTGTGGTTATAAGGGGCTTTTTTTTTTTTTTTAAAGAAAATCCAGTGATGTTTTACTAGAAGTTTCTTTGATTGTGAATTCTGCTGTGGCTGTAATTGTTTCACTGTGGATTGATTTACTGAAGAAGTAGGCCACAGAAATACCTCTATTTTTGGTTTCATGTGAAGCATGTTACAAACTCAGTAACTTGCCTCATCTTCAGAAAAGACCTTTTTGTTTCCTATCTCCCCCATTTTAATCTAACTGCAGAGCCTGCCACCTCCTTCCTGTGCTGTTTTAAAGTAGGCACCCTATATTGAGCAAGATAATTATGGTAAAATAGGAGGTAGAAAAGTAAGTTTTTCTCCTCATTCATAAAGTGTACTCATGCCATGTCAGTTTCCAGATTTGCATCCACAATGCTGCTTTGCCCAGGCTGTCTTGCTTATGCTGTTGCACTTACTCCATTTTTGGTTTATTCTATATATTATAAAGTTGTCAGCGATTAAAGTTGCTTTTAATATTTAACTTATATAAAAAAATCTTTGCCTAATTAGTTTTGTTTGGTTTGACATTTGTTTTTTAATAAAGATCTTAGTTGTGAATTGAATGCATGCCTCAGGTTCTTTCTGACTCTCTAAATTGTCGGTGCTCTGCTGGCTTTGCGTTAATGGAAACTCTTGTAGGAACAGTGTGCTGGATCACACAATGCAACAAGGTTTTAACCACATTCATTTAAATGCAAGTGTTGTCCCTGCTTACATGGAAAACTCTATCTGTCTTAACGAAAAACGGTGCACTGGCTGGTGTGATCACCCTTCTCTGTTTGTCTCCAGGGGCAACCTCCAGAGCTGTAAGAAGTGAATGTGGAAGTGGCAATAACTGCAGTTCATTTAGAGGTGGCTCCAAAGGGACTCAATCTCTGTAGACCCTCATCTAAAATTCTCAACTTTACAGCATTAATGAGCATGTTTACAGCCTGGTACAAGAAGTGTTGTTGGCTTAACGGTGACACTACAAAATGCACACTCAAACCAATAGGTGACACCATGGTGCTACATCCATCTTTAACAGTACCAGCCAGCAGATTGAAATTGGAGGCTGATTTGGCTAATCTCCCTCTCCTGTCCACTGCAAGGCAGGCAGACTCCTGGGATGATGGTCACACTCTCACTGCTCACCCATGCTTGCACGCACCACATAAGTGATTCACGGATTTATTTGCTGCTTTTTTTTTTCTTGTTTTTTGTAAATAAACCAGTTAACTCACAATGAACTTGACAGACTCCCTCGTTTTATTGCAAGATTGAGCCACTTGGAACAGCAGGCATTTTTTCAAAAGTACTTTAAAAGTGTTCAGGTGAATAGCAGATTTGATCTACCAGCTCTTATTGGTGCTTACTGGTAACTGATGTTTGCACATTCCCTGATTTTCTCAGGACATAGTAGATGTGCCTTTATACTCTATTTTCTATGAATGCATTATATATTTACTATGATTTGCCATTTTTTCACTGTTTCAGTCATAAACAAAGTATTTTGTTGGGGCTTCAACTGAACTCAAGCTGAAAGTCACTTGAAATGTCTTTTATTAGATAGTGAGAATGTGGAGTCACACCTGAACAGCAGGGAATCAAACAAGGGACTTGCTTCTTTTTAATGTTTTTTTTTTTTTCCCCAGTTTCTTATAAAGTTACATGTACCCGCCCATGAATGCAATCTCTCTTATTTCTTTAAAAAACTGGAAGTTTTACGTTTACAAACTGATCTTGTGCAGTCGTGAAACCACAAAGCCCAGCTGGTGCATACGGTTTCCTTGCACTGCAGAAGAATATTGAAACAGGCTTCTAACATCAAATTCAGAACAGACAGCAGTTTGTGCATTGCTGCTCAAACTTTCAGAAGGAAAAATAAATCTTTGAGTGGGACTATAAATTGCCTTTTGTGTGTGTGTAAAAGCAATAGTGCAAAAAGTACTTAAAATGTATATGCAGTCATGTATATTACCACTAGATGGTACTAATGTACCACTAATAAGGAATGGGCTCATTAGGAACATTATCCTGTACCAGTCATGTTTCATTTCAGATGGTGATAAATTGACACACTCCAGTCTTGAACTAGTCTTCACACTAAATTTGAAGGATTTCACTTCCTTTTTCATCGGTAAAAGTTAAGTCCCAACAATATGAATTCAAACAAGAAGAGAAATACAAGTGCAAACACCCAAACAGAACTGTGCGTATGCATTTTTTTTTTTCTGGTGCAACTCTGCCCTCTGTTTTTAACCACACTTTTGGATAAATGGGCTGCTGTTCACAGAGAAACCGGATCCTGAGGCCTTTAAAGATGGAATCCAGCTTAGGTCTGAATGTTTTAATAGATTTTTTTTTCTAATACATCCCACTGACTGCTTATTTTTGCTGCTCCCAACAACTCCAGTTTGAGAACAAGCATGATGCTTACTGAGACACATTTTGATTTTGTATTCGGACAAGCAGACATGTTGGATTTACAGCCAACTCACACTGAGCTAGCAAACTATTAAACCCCTTGGATTTAGCCACACAAGTCTTTTCTGGCACCGTGGCATCCCTTTGGAAATGGGTGGACCTGCTTGTTTTGGACCCAAATATTACTTAGCATGCATACTTGTGGTGTCAGAGAGGCATTTATGCAGACCTGTATAATCTCTTAATTAAATATTTGAGTATATTTTTAAAAAGAAAACTCTGAATTTTTTTTAGTTTGAATGCCAAATGTGTGTGACTTGGTGCAGAATGGTGTCCCAATTACATCAATAAGACATGGCACCACTTTCAACCACTGTTCATTTCTGAAAATACCAGGGCTTTCTCACACAGGTCATACTAAACCAATCTGATACTAAAATGCTTCACGTCTTCTTTTTCAGACATGACAGAGACAAATGTTGCCAGGAAAGAATAAAAATATAAAATAAGTGGTGGTTATTTAACAAATATACAGATACATATATAACAAGTTTATTTTTGCAGATTTTGCAGCCTAAAATGTCCTAGTGTAGAACCTTAGAGAATATCCAGAGCTCAAGAGGCATAAGAACATGTCCGAATACACCCACACTATCAGAAAATTTGAATACATTGCATACACACATTCTCTGCAGCCATAGACAGACTCATACACTCTCTCTCTCTTTCACACACACACACAGACACACATGCACATTTATACTCAACCACAGCTCTTAAAACAGCCCTAGTTACAGCCTAGAGAACTCAGCAGTTTAGTGAAACATGATGCCCAAACCACAAAAGTGTGTGTTTGTGTGTGTGTGGTTTTGAGTGGTCTCAGCTGTGTGGGGCACACTGCAATGACAGCCAATCAGAGCTAATTCAAAATCAGAGTGGTTTTGACGGCTCCATGGTCTACCCGAGGGAACAAAGCGCTTTGTGTGTGTGTGTATGTATGTGGGTGTGTGAGTGTGTATGTGCACACACCTCTTCAACCTTACTCTGCACTCCACCTGCTTCTCATTGCCAAAATGGCCTGATAAAATCAGTTTTTTGGATGTTTTCAGCATTTGCATTCCACAGCCTTTATTCCAGAGTTGAAAATTGATGGAAATGTATAGAAATTATTTGAATTTGAAATGAAAGCAATCCATTAATATGCTGTACTTTTTACATAAGCCCAGGTACTTGTTAAACCTCATTTTCATGTCTAAAACACAGTTTAGACTTGCCAGCCACTGGTTTTAATTTCCCCTTAACATTTTGCTGATAATAATCTGCTGAATTCTGTGGTTTAAATCAACCTTACCTCCCAGCCAAAATAATGTTTGACTGAATGAAAGCGAGTACACCCTTCTTGCACTTCATTTCCTATTCTGCTGATCCTTTTTATTTCACTTACAATGTACAACTAAGGAAAGTTGGGATCACATAATAGAGTAATTTTAATTGCCATGTTCTTCACTTAGTTGAAACAAAAACAATAACAATAACAATAACAAAATAACCAAAAATTATATGAGCATCAAAGTAGGTTGTCCATAATAATACTAATAATAATAATAAGACTAAATGTCAGCATAATTATTATGGATTTTTAAAAATGTTTTAAATATTTTTTGCATTAAAAATTTTAAAATTGAATGCTTCAACAGCGACCCCTGCAGGACAGGCAAGAAAAGAAAAGGCCATTTCCTCTAAGGTTGTGTCGAGAGGCAGAAAAAAAAACAGGCTTAAGCTGTTTTCCAGGATTTTATTTATTTACTTATTTATTTATATCACAGTAATCTGTTATTGGCCAGATGTGAATGCATATAAATAGTGCCCTAATAGAGGACTAAACAATCAACAAGAAAAACACTGAAAAGCAAGCGTTTATTTTTTTTACCACTGTACTGAGTGAGATGAGGTGAGGTAAAGCCAGACAGAGCTGCATATCAGATTATATTATTTTATGTTAATCAACTGCAACATGCACATTACGCACTAGTTTTAAACATATCACTAACAAATTACATTTTATTCAGGCATTTTTCAAAGGGTGCAAATTTCCTTTGCTTTTTCCAGATAAATAATCTTTTTTTTTTTTTTTTTAAATCAACTAGTAACTATCTACTCATTTTAGCCAATACAACAGCCCTAAAGAACTTTTAGGGTAAAGAAGATTTATTTGGATGGCAGGGCGAGAGAGCAGAGGGCGCTGCCAGGAAGTGCACGGAGAGCACCACTTTGCCAGTGCAGCCTCTGGCCTTACTGGCTCAGCTGTCTGGGGTGAAACTGACATGCAGCTCACCTGGAACTGGATCCCAGGATAACTGACTGATTTGTGTTGATATTTTACTGACTAGACTCAAAGAAGACAGCCATCCTTTATTTTTTAGCTTTTTAGGTTGTTTTTTGGTAACTAGATCCAAAAGGAAGACTCACAGGACTCACGTGAATAGTGGTGGGCAAAATACACATACAGAAAGATGTAGTATCACTTTCAACTGTAACAAATATCAACACAGTGGCACCAAATACTGATATTTTAATTGAACAGATTGCCCCTGCATCCTTATGCTCATCCTCAAGAATTGTAAGTTATTAAAAGGGAGGGTTAACTTATTCACTGGACACTTCTAATGTCCTCTTGTGCTGTCATTGCTTCTCTGACCTAGGAGAGAAAACCAATATAAAGTTCAAAGACTACTTTTCTTCACTGGTGATCTAACCTGTGAAGACAAAGAAATATTTGGACATGAACATTAGACCTCATCTTCCATAATGACAAATGCAGCCACTCGAAAGAAAACTCACTTGAAAAACGTTTTAGAAGGTGAATCACAATATAAATAAGGTGCCAGCTACTACTAAAATACTTTTGTGATCATTTTCATTCAGATGAGCAGGGGATATCTTTGAGCTCAATATTATGAACTCCCTTATGAACTTGATTTGCACAGAAAATGCAGCACTATTTGAAAATGATCTTTTAATACATGCTAACATTGCAATAAGTACTGCCCAATGCACTTTGGGGCTTAGCTTTTACTGCAGTTTTTGACCCTACAAATTTCAGACAGCATACTTTTGACCAATTGCTCTTCATCACAAGTATGCCACTCTACCTCTAGCCTTTAGGCTACAGCCATTTGCAATGTTTAAGAGAAAGCTGAGTTGGTAACTTCAGTTCTTCAAAAGTTAGAGAAACATCTGCCTTACAGTGAGTCATGAGGGCTGGGGGCGAGAACCCAGAGAAGGAAAAATGACAAACACCATCCTCTGCTCCTCGTATCATCTGTCGCTCCTGTTTTCTATGTGACAGAAAGCTGGTGTTCTCCCAATAGGCCCAGGGGCGATGTGTCAGTAGCAAGTGCAGAATGAAGGAGAAGTGCTCAATTAGGGCCCATTGACGTATGGTTTTCACACCTACCTGTAACTGTCTGCTTCTCCCATCCCTGATTGGTACCTCTGTAGAGGCTCTCTCTCCCTCCCTTGTTTGCTCAGGCACACACTTGCTGCCTCAAACAGCTGTCTCACTCGCTGACACACTTGTTCACTCATTTCCCTCTTCATTAAGGCTTGTCCCCTCCATCTTAGGTAAGATAGACCTCCAAGCTCATTTATTTGCCTGCCACCATTTGGAAACATAGTCCTGCCTATTCTGCCCTGCTCAATGAGAATCTCAATGAGTGTGAAATTGCAGTGAAATTGATGTAATGGTTGCAGCAGACTTTGTAAAAAGAAAAAAAGTAGCAACAAACAGCATTGCTAAAATTCTTTAAAAAAAATTGGGTCTATTTTTTATCAACAAAAAAACATAAAATAATGTAATTTAAATGTGCTAATTTTCTTTTGTGCTCAGAGTGAGGTGAATACCTATTACATTTGTATGAAAAGCATGCAACTTTTCATATAACTCCTTCAGCCAGCTAATTTGGCTTACTTCTTTGCAAGCACCAGTAAAATCCTGGCTGATTGACTAGAAACCGGTCCTGGCCAAAAATGATCCTGGAACACAACACCCAAGTTAGAGAGGCAAGGCTTGAGATGGTTTGGACATGTGCAAAGGAGAGACAGTGGATGCACTGGACACTGGATGCTGAATGTGGAGCTGCAAGGCAGGAGGAGGAGGAGGAGGAAGAAGAAGAAGAAGAAGAACTAAATACTATCAGTTTCACATTTTTTCCCAATAGGGCCTAAACAGGAGACACATTAATTTAGAGGTAAATACCTCTTAAGTGGTATATAGGATTCCCATAGCTTCTATTTTTAGCTTATTATGAGAAATAACAGTGACTTTATTATTGTTCTAATCCTTGCAATTGCAAATGCCTATTTTCTCAAAATATGTGCTATTCTTAAAACCTCTGTCAATCCACTCTTTATACGTCACTATGGAGATTGACTTGGACATTTAATCAAAATCAGAATCAGAATACTTCATTAATCTCAGGGTATTCTGATATTAATAAAGTATTCTGATTCTGATTAAATGTCCAAGTCAATCTCCATAGTGACGTATAAAGAGTGGATTGACAGAGGTTTTAAAATAGCACACATTTTGGGAAAATGTAATGGCTGTGATTAATTTTGTATTAATTTTGCAGTGGGCTTTAATTTCAAACTTTTTGCTATGAGTAAAAAGGGAATGTTTTTTCTTCTTCTTCCTGCAAGGGTAAAGGCTTTAAGGGGGTCATTTGAAACATTGCTTTATGTTGCTATCAGCTGTCATGATGAGTTACATGTTCAGGAGATGCAACAGGAGGCAAATAAAAGGTACCAGTGGTGAAAGTTATGTTTTAGCTAGTGTCATACAAGAAAAAAGTCGTCAGTGTTAGCTTACTACCTGTATGACCTTTTAAATTTAGACTTGGCTGACCTGAAGTGAACATCATACTGCAAAGAAAATCCAAAGTAAATTACATGCCAGGTGAGGACCTGCATCACTGTGTGCGTTTCATCTTGTCTGCTGTTGTTTTATTGTTTTGCCATCATCCCCTGAATCATTCCCTTTCTGCTTATGTTTTTAAAATGGCTAGCTAGACTGTCACCATGTTGTTTCTGACTTGGGGGGGATCACACTGATGATGTAGAAGTCTCAAAAACCCATAAAAACTCAAGTATCAAATATGATACTCTTGGCATTAAAGGGTTAGAGTAGCCTATAGGCTTCTCTTAAATAACATGGAGCACATTTGCATGTTATGTTTACTATTAAGTACAAATACAATGAACTTCCTTTTCAGATGATGTGTCCACTGGAGTTTTTAGTTATAGCTAACAGGAATGTGTGACAGCTGCTTTGTTTTGTGAGAAAATCCTGCAGTGTGGCTTGTTGTGAAACGTTTTCTGATGTTTTGTATATTCTTCACTGTCAGTGTGGACTGCTGTGACAGGAGGCTAAGGTTGCCTTTGTCATGACTATTTTTTAAACAACTATAGCACTGACTTGTAAAATGTTGCAACAAAACCCCTCAAAAAACAAAAGAAAAACACTCTTGTCAGTGCCCACTGAAATTGGATACAGTCTTCACAACACAGCCTATAGCTTATGCAAGTAAGTAGTCAGCATCCTATGCTAGAGGACAGAGTAGCACAAATCTTCATGATGGTTTTATGACACAGATGTATTGCTTTGTATTAAAATCCAGAATGCAGCTGAAGACAGTCAATCACCTGTTGACACAGATCCCTAGATCACCAGTGGATATTCTGAGATCCAGGCTTAAAAGCAGAGGCAATAGAGCCTGTTCAGTGGTGGCCCCTACTCTTTGGAACAACTTTTCACATAAGAGCTGCCTAGTCTCTCAATCACTTTAAAACACTTTTAAAAACCTAATTGTTCTCTCTTGCTTTCGGGTCTAGTTGAACAGAATACCCTGACCTTTTATTATGCGATCACAGTCTTATTTACTTGTTTTATTTGATTTTTAGTGTATATTTATTGTTGATTTTGTTATGTATAGTGTATATTTTGTATAACTTGGACAGCACTTTGGTCAACGGAGGTTGTTTAAAATGTGCTATGACTTGACTAGATCAGCAGTTTCTGAAATTATGCAGACCAGCCTGTCTGGCACCAACAACCACGCCACATTCAAAGTCACTTAAATCATCTTTCAACCCCATTCTGGTGCTCAGTTTGAACTTCAGCAGGTTGTCTTGTGCATGTCTAGCATATACTGAGTTGTGCTCCCATGTGATTGGCTAATTAGATATTTGTATTAACAAGCAGTTGAATAAATTTAACTTAGAAAGTGGCCAGTGAGTGCATGAGACGAATGAATTATGAATATATCATTGAATGGTTTGTCCTTGTTTACATGTTTGAACAATTTTTCTTTGATTTGATCAGATCAGCAATTAACTTTTAATGTACAATTGCTAAACAGTAAGATAAAGTGGTGCCTTCTTTCTTTTTATTGTGTTGAGCTGGAGTTGAGAGCACAGACATAGACACTGAGGAGATTCTCATTATATATGACTAGTGAATGTAGTGCCAAGAGGACCTGGCATGTATGCTTGTAATGTAGAACAAAGAATCAGCACATTACCGTGTCTGACAAATGTATGAACTAACAATATTTCTGAGTCCATGCTAGGTAAGCTAGCTTCTTGCTGGTGTTTTTTCCAGACACCATCGCATGGTACAGGTTGTGCACTCTGTTCATGTAATAGCATATATTATCCTAACCAACTGTTCTTTTAGAGCAAGGGTGTGAAACTTATTTAGATCATGGGCCCAACAGAAATCAATTTGATTTCAAGTGGGGTGAACAAGTAAAACCCGTGAACATTACAACAACAACCATACAAACACTTCCAAATATTGCCTGTGTTTAGTGTAAAAAAACAAAAAAAGAAAGAAACACCAGCTTGAAATTATCAGCAAGGTTCTCAAGGTTGTACTGATGGTGTCCAGCTGGAAAATTTTTACATGTTCCCCAACCTTAGTGTCCAACTGACTGTAGGTTTTGGATGAACCATCATACCTAACTTTGGCCCTAGTTGGGCCCAGAGACAGAGAATGATACTATATAAACCTCATTCATTTTGGATCTGTCCGGTAGTTTTTTGCACAAACTCTGCACATTTGTGCTTGAGGAACCTGTACATCTCTGTTTTCTCTCTTCACTCATAGTCCTGAATTAATTTCTAATAATTTGTGAGAATTTTGTGCATGCCTTATAAATGGCAGCTTTTAAATCATCTCAGGGTAGAAGAAGAAACACAGGCTCTTGGTCTCTTACCTCCTTTATTCCTCCTCTTCTCCCCCTGCTTGCACTCGTTCTTCTCCCCTTTCCTTCCTCTTGACATGTGTCATATTTTTGGGTTCTGCTCTCTAGGGATAAATGCCAGATTACATGGTGTAGTATTTTTATCCGTAGTACATTAACCGGCAGAGCTTACAGCATCAAAGCTTCATAGTGTACATCACACAAGCATGCACACACATGTAGACACACATGCATGCAGACACACACTCCTATCAGAACTGAAACGGAGGGTGGAAAGTGCCTCCTTTGATCGCTCCTTTCCTCCTATTCCTAATTACCCTAGTGGCACACATAACATGAAAACACAGAATGCACAGATGTCCCAGCATATAGTGACACACACACACACACACACACACACACACACACAAAGAAATGAAAACATCATGAATTCTAATTCCTTAAAGTAGTGAATCAGTTGTAAAATGTTCATTTGCCAAAACCTGAACAAAACCTGCTGGTACATACAGTATATACATGACTCATTGTGAAATTAGGGAGATATTTATGCAGAAAGTTATGATAAGATAGAGCTCTAAGGCCAATTACAGCTCACATTTGCTTACATTTACATGTAAACACACAAAACAAGTTAGTGTACGATGTGACTAGAAAAGAATAGTTTGGAATCCTTCTGTGGGATTCAGATTGTTTAAAAAATTGATCTTGCTATCAATGATGGATGAACATATTCTATTCGCCTGCATAAACCCTGCACACAGACCAGGTTTGACATTACAGAAAGTATAAAGAGATACAAGGAAGAAATTTAGCAACATGTCAGAAAATTTAAACACACAGGGCTCTATTTTGTTGTCACCTTGAAATTTGCCTTACCCAGCATGTCTTTTATTGTTTTGGAGCCAAGCGCAAAGTGCAATGTGCACTAGTGAGAAGATAGAAGCAATCAAGTGGGATGTTCATTCAGAGGAGGCAATAAAAAGTGAGTTAATAGTATTTTGGTGGAAAAATTTGTCTTATGCTGAGAACAGACATCTCAAAACTAAAAAAACAAAAAACAACTAAAAAATGGTTTGTACTTTGAAGCAGGATTGTCAGTAAATTGATTTGCAAAGTAATGTAAGTGCTTACTATATCTGTTGTTATCTTCATTAGTTAAATCCTCGCATCTACCTGAAGGCAGCTCATCTGTTGCCACACATTTGAGAAGTGCAACCCTGTGATGCAAGACTGTCCATTGTTTACTTTATTAAATCATTAAATCACCAGGCTGTAACGAAGTGATGGCAGTCAGTACTACAAACACTTCTAGCTCTTTTCTCTCTTCTGTTGCTTATATATAATATTTTGGATTATAGCAGCTCATTAGTCTTCCCTCTCTTCCAGCGTTCTTGTTAATAAAAGAAGCATTTCATGTTTTGATCTTGAAATGCATTATTGTTGTGACACACTCTGTGTCTGACTGCACATTCGAGGTGCTGTGTGATTACGTTGTGGTGCTCAGCCTCTTTCAATTTGTTGTCCTCAAGTGTCATTGTGTTTGGTACAGCATCACAAGACCAAAGATGTAACTGGGTAAGAGTGAATTTATTAAGCACCAGACTCTACTATTAATATTTAAATGTTTTTTTTTTAATTTTTAATTTTTAATACTGTTATTTTTTTTTCACATGGTGTGCCTCTGCTCTTTTAGGAACCCAAATAGTAGGTAAACCTGGGGTTCATACAGTCCGTGCACCCCAAACCTAGCATTCTGCACCTTACTTGAAAGTCATTGTGTTTACAGTGTTAAAATAAGGTGTAAAAATATGTAGAACATTTCAGTTGTATTTAGCAAATCAATTTATTCTGGCTTTGTATTATATGTAATTCAAATAATGTTTTTTTTTTATTAGTTCATAGTTTGTAACATATTAACTAGACAAAACTGATTATGGAAGATAATAAAAAAATAGGTTTATGGCTAAAGTCCATGCACTAAAAATGACAAAAAAAAAGACAGTATTCTTGTGGGTTTGGGATAGATCAGTGAAAGAGAACTTAAATCAAGGTAATACTGAATATACAGCATTTTATTAATAATTGAAATAAAAACAACCAAATGCATCCTATTACAGGCAAATCTGCCTGTGACTAAAACTCGTCTGTGACAAAAATAAGAACAGTTTTACAAACAAACCAGTGACGAGTCAGGAAAAAATGGAACAAAAGGGGAAAACCTCTCGCTCCAGTGCTTGAAAATTGCTCACAAGCTTTTAGCTAATCTCATTCAAATACTCAGAGTTTCTCACCATCTCATCGGTTGCAAACAGGATCTGATGGGGGCCATTCAGCCTGCTGAGAACGCTGCCTTGTTGACCTTTGGGTGCTGTCAAGCGATCAATGAGGGGATATTTTGCTCGGTTTCCACCACTGTTGGTAGATGTGTGAAGAGCCTCACCCTACTTCATGAGGTCATTTAGGAGAGAGCTTGGAGTGGTGGGGAGAGAGTTTGTGCTGTGTGTATGTGCGTGTAGTGCATTAAAGATTGCAACTATGGTGTTTGTGTGTTCACGGTAGGGGTTAGGTGCTTGTAGGGTAGATGTAGCATGAGTGAGTTGTCGAGAGGTTGAATTGGCCCTGCAGTACATACCGTTTAGCTGGAATCAATAAGGATCTATTCATTGAGTGCCTCACCCCAGGCTCGTGCGCCTCATCCAATAACAGGTGAAGAAAGCCTTTTTGTGTGTGTTTGTGGCAGTGTGTATTTGTGTATCTCTGATAAGCTTATAACCCTTGGGAAGAACATTGATCTTCTAGTTGAACTTTCACCCTTTGAGGTTGACTCCGGTATTATTTCAGGCCTCACTTGTAAGCTCTACTGAAACACAGGGCATTGTCTCTATTGCTCGAGTGAGACACTATATTGTTATTAAAAACTTTATGCTGACAGATGAAACCTGCAGAACTGCAAAAATACTTGAGGTTCTCAAATGTGAGAATTAGCTTTTTCTTTCAATCCGTCATTAAATATATTAGTGTCTGTACAATTACTTTACAAGAGTTATTTTGCATCACACTTATGATGGGGTACAATTACAGAAAGGAGCAAGTGTTAGTTTACAGCTGTTTACTGTGTTTTTTTCATAAATAAGAGCCATTTGAGGTTGAGTGGAGTGCTAATGTCTGTCTCTGTTTCTCTGTGTGGGGTACATACTCCCACCAGGGATGGTTGACAAGAGATGGCTGTGGCTTACCTCACACTGTGAGTGCTGCTCTTCTTTAATCTCTTTCTTTCTGTGTTTCTCTCTCCCCCCATCTTAATTTCTCTCAACTCTGACACGTAAAAGCCTTCCCTCCCATCTAAACCACTGCATTAATCCTTCAGCAGGTCTTTGGGGGTATCATGCTGTTTTTGGGCTCCTCTACTGACACAACGGTTTAGTATCATAATGGCTCGCAAACACCTGTCCAATTAGGCTGGTTATGATGCACCTCAAACTACTAGACGGATCCTGTGGCGTGGCACAGAGATTTAGCGTAACACACTAAATACTTTTGGTCTGGAGGGATGTTTTTGCAGTTTTGTGACAAACGTCTTTCTGTAAATCCAGGTTTAGTGAAGGGTAATTGAGGAGACTTCAGGAGTCAGTTGTCACAGAAGGACAAAAGTCTTTCCGCTAAATTTAAAATGCAATGTCAGTTTGCTCTGTGTTACAAAAGTGGAGAAAATTACAGGCTGCCCAAGGTTTATGGGAGGGTTTTAAAAAAGCATGTTGGATTCAAATGCATCTAAACTGTGGTGGAGTGGCTTAAAGATGTTTGTGTTTTATTTAAAAAGTAGCTAGGAGATAACAGACTGCACTACTACTGAATGTCAGCTTTTATAGTTTGTATCCATATTGGATCTTCACTCATGTTCCACTTGCACCTCAGGTGTTTTGAGGCTGAAGGGGATTTTTCATACTTATGCCAACTGTTGAAAGTACACCCTTTTTTGTGAACAGAACTTAAGACAAGTTCTTTCAGTTTTAGGACTGTTTTTTAGTTTCTCCTTCAGAGGGAGTGGTGATTGGTCCAGATATTAAGTGCTGATTGGTCGAGCAATGGCAAACATTGTTTTAAAAAACCTGTGTAAACACTGGCCAAACCCTAGTTTAAAAAAGCTCTCAATATTAACCTTAAAAAAGGAATAAAACACAGAAAAAAACAACAGCAAAGTCTGGGCTTTACTGATCTTATAGAATGCAATTATGAATTGTTTCTACAAACCATTAGTCAGCTATTAAGTCATCATCAGCATTTATATTGGAAATGCAAACCTACCAAAGGGGTATGAAGTGTTCCAAAAAAATCCACAACATAACACTACCACCAGCAGCCTGAATTGTTGATGCAAGGCAGAATGAATCCATGCTTCAAAATTCTGACTCTACCATCTGAATGCTGCAGCAGAGATTTAGACTCAGAACTTCCATTGTTCAATTTGGTGAGCCCCCTGTTGCTTGCCCATTGTGCCCTTAGTTTCCTGTTCTTTCTTAGCCATCATTGTTCAGTGTATTCTGTTCCTGTTCCTTTTGATGGGACAGGAAAGGAAGGAGAACAACACACAGGAAATAGCCCGGTGTGGATTCAAACCCAGGCCCCAATGATAGCCTTTCGGCATATGGGTGACCTGCTCAACTTTGTGGGCTATACTGGCATCCACCTTTCTTTTCCATTCTGATGCTTGATTTGAATTTCAGCAGATCATCTTGACCATGTCTACTTGTCTAAACACATTGACTTTCTGTTATGTGATTTTCTGATTAGATATATAATTTAGCAGTATAAGATAATTGTCAGTGGCTATAGTGGCTGGTAAGTGACTCCTCGGGATGCAAAAAGAAATCTGATTGTATAGCTGTCTATGGGAAAACAACCCTTCTGCTCATGTGAAACATGACCTCAGTAAACATTCATGATCTTACTATAATATAATATAATATAATATAATATTATTTTAATTTCTTATTTAATATAACATGATGTTCATTTAGTAGATTATGATGCCCTTTAGAGTCAAAAAGGAAGAGAAATCAGTGTATGCTTTAGACTGGGCCTAACTTCTAATTGACAAGCTGCTAGTGTATGAGCAAGCAGAGTCTCTCAGTTTCTCAGTCAGCTCCATCCCTCGCTTGTCACATCTGGTTTCAAAACACAAAGATGGCGATGGCCAAAATGCTCAGCTTGAGGCTTCAAAATAAGACTTGTGTGACAGCACGATGGCAAAGTCCATCTTTTATATACAGTCTGTGGGCAAAACACAAAGAGGTTGTTCTGTGATCGCTGCCAAGTTGTAAAATATAAGAAATATGCAAGTTTTAGATGTAAAGTGTAGCAGTGGAGAACACATACAGCTAAAAACTGTTACTTAGTCAGGGCTCTCAAAGTGGAATTTATTAAACTGGAGCAGATCAGAAATCTAAAAAGGCTCTGAAAGCTTTACAGGCATTCACTCAGCGGCTGAACTTTATGTAAATGCTGTTTAATACCAGACTTCCCTTTAAACGAGCCCCAAAACACCACTGTCAGTCTCACTGTAATCTCTTTCCCCCTCCAGCTTCATAAAAAACCTTGAACAATCTTTCTTTGAGCAGCCTAGGCTTTGTTCTGGATTAACTCATATTACCCTTCTTATAATTAATGGAATTTTTTGAATCTGTTTATTTCTTTAGTTTTGTGTTCCTATCTGCTAGATGGCTACTCTATATTACATGCTGTACATTTTCTTTTTATCCCCCTTTTTTTAAGCTCCCATTCTAGCCTTTTTTGTACAAGGGTGACAGCCCCCTGCCTTTTGTCCTTCAAGAATGATCCTTGTTATAGTGTGTGTCACCAAATGTATATTGTCCGTGTATAGCTACTTTTTTTTTGCTTGCATACATTCAGAAGCTCTAAAGATTTGAATTTCCTCCACCTATATGTGTGTGTATGTGTCTATGTGTTTTCATGTATGCGTTATAAAAGGTGCAGCTAATGTGCACGCTGCAGTAAGTGTGAAGGCGGTGGAGGCAGGCCGCTGGCTCCAGTGCTGGTTTAGGAAGACATCACTCTCCAGGCCAGGCAGATAATGAAGCACAGTGTATGGCGACACAGAAAAGATGACTTATGAACATCTCTCTCTGCTTTTTTCTGACTCTCATTTGCTCACTTGGTCATTTTCTCTCTCTCTGTCTTTCTCTCTCTCTCTCTCTCTCTCGCTCTCCCTCTTCCTCTGTCTCCATCTCTTCATTACACACACACGTACAATAGACGCAGTCTGTTTCCCCCTTCAGCCAAACACATTCTGGTTTCCTGAGCATGATTAGAAGAAAATAGTTGTCAGGGGAGAGAAGAGAGAGAGAGAGAGAGAGAGAGAGAGGGAGAGAGCTAGCAAGAGGGATGAATGGAGACATGAAGGGACATGTCATACTGTTCACAGAGCAGTAGGTCTGACAGGAACCCTCAGGACATGGCACTTGTTTCAAGTGGGGACCAAATGGAGGTGGCACCAGGCTGTCAGTGCTCTCTAGTTAATTAGAAGACATTGCCTTTCTGGCTCAGAGAGGGCAGTTGGAAATCACAGTTAATTACATCCAGGTTAGAACACGAGTTTGGCACCTCAAGTCAGCTTGTCACAGTTTATCTGATGCTGACCATAATGGCTTCATCCTATACATTCACAGTCAGTGATGGTGGTGGCATGTCTGCACTCTCAAGTCTAATGCATGTACAAAATGGTTGGACAAAAAACAAAAAAAAAGCTACATATATGTTGTAGTTAAGCTAAGTGTAAAATTCTAAACCGTGATTACTTCTTGCATGTAATTAATGAGCTTCTTCTTTCTGAACTTATTTATTAGTTAATACTTATTTATTTGGAAAAACGGCAGCAGTCCTGTTTAAAAGCTGAAAAACAAGCTGCAATAGCCAATTTTCAATTTTTATAGAGGGGCCTTTGTTGGATTATGTGTTTTGTGCTTTTCCATTTTTTACACCCAAATGTACATTTTTGGGATGGGCTCTCAGATCTGTCCTAAGATCTAAAACAGTCCATTGCGGTCCATTCTGACTCACAAAGTAGTCTATGTACAATATGAGAACACACCCCAAAACGAACAAATACAAAGACCTGAACACAGGAGAATGATAGTATTTCAGTTGCTTTTAGCTCATTTTGTTTGGCCACATGTTGAAAAATACATGTACAAGTCTCACATTTGGCCTTTTCAAACAAGTTCAGGGAAAATGCTTCTACTCTGTATGCAGAATCTTTCAACAACACCATCACAGCGAACCACTCAGGGCCTGATCCTCATCTCTAAACACAAAGGAAAATGCCTGTCAAGTCTTGAAAGAAATCGTGTACCTGCATTTGAAAATCCATTAGGCAAGGCGGAAGCTGCAGTAACTGAGAGCAGTAGAAGCAGATGAAAGGGGTGACTCATTTGATGGTGCCACTGTGTGTTTTGAAGATGGAATATGGTCTCTAACTTGGTCGCATGGGTGAAAACAGAAAAGTTTATAGACGTACGGTCACGTTTCTGGGTAAGCATGCACAGGCATGAGTGCGTGCATATGCTCTGGGTTGTAGGTACACAGATGCATGCACATTGCCCCCCGTGGCTCAGACCCCCTGTCGAAACCAAAAAGCTACAGGAATGCACACCCTGCTTGTAGCCAGGAAGAGAAGTGGAGGAGGGGTAATCAAACAAGAGAGCACTTAAGGAGAAAACGGTAGGCTGTTATTCTTGAGCTGCTGTACCGCCCTCCCTTAAAAATAAAGGTCTGTTCTTTTCCTCTCTCCATCATCTTTCATTCAGTCTCCCCATCTTTTAGGCAAACTTAATTACCAGAAAAGCTGAGATTGAAAGGAAAGAGCTTATTGTTTTTATACTGGATCTGCTGCTCTCCCTGTCTCTAGTGCTTTCTTTCCTCTTTCTTTGCGTAAAACAGAAATATAAGCTCCAGCTTTTCACCGTTTGCAGTGTCTTAGGAGAGCCTCACTTGTTTGAGATCATGACACTTAATATACATAAGAGGGAGAGGAAATTTTGAGAAACCTGGTTTTTAAGTCGGCCTCATCTGGTGCTGTTCTCCTCTCAAAACCACTCAAAGCCAAATGAAATCACTCAGGGAAAGATAAGTGAAGCTTGCAAATGACCAGAGAGAAGGGAGAGATCATAGTCCTTGCATCCACTTCATTTCAGCTGGATTTGAGACACAAGAATGAATAGGATGAGTAATTTAGTATCAACAACTCGCAATTCTGTGTTCCATCTTTTTCTTTTATGTCTGTTTTTATGGATTTTCCATCTTTTCCACAAGTTTGGTTGCACAATTTACTGTGCATTGTCATGTAGTGCGTATCACTGCTTACCTGACTGTTAGGCCTGGAAAGGTTTAGACAGTCATGCATTAACTTAGTGATGTGGTGAAACATCACAACATAGGCCATGTATATGTGAGACAATGTACTTTGTGCAGATACTGTTTCAAACTTGGGAATCAGTGTAGTAGAATTACACTCAATGTTCCTGGACTCCAAAATTGTCCTCTCATTTGCAGTTCTGACAAGTAATTCCACAGTGATAGCCTACATATAACAGCTCGTTGTGGACACTAATGAGGGCATGTTTATTTTAATGCGCAATTAGAGGCTCAACTGAACCACAAAAACTGAACAACTGGTGTCATTTTCCCTAAGGGTGTTTCACACCTACAGTTCGTTTACTCTGCTCCAAATCAGTTAATGAGTTTGTCAACCTGTAGCTTTTCCCTGTGGTTTGGTTTCTTTTCACACAGAGAAGACTCCAAGTGGACTCCAAGCAAACCAAAATGCATCATTACGAACCACGTGAGAATGTTCAGTCCACTTATTGGCCACAAGTGTCTGGGGCGGGAGCAACAAAAGTAAATACAGGAAGAAGGTGCTCTGTTCTGGACTAGTGGATACCATGGAGAATTTACTCCTAACATTCCTATTTATATGGGCAATTTATTTGTTTCATTTCTTTTATGGCTAGTTACTACAGTTTGTGGACTCTGCCCATCTGTGGTACTGTGGTTAGATAGACCACCTCCTCCAAAGGGTCATTTTTTTGGTCACATCTGAGTGTGATTACCACAAACAAACTGTACCAAGGGGGAAAATGAACCAGAGTTCGATTTAAATGAACTAAACAGCACCAGTGTGAAAACAACCTAACTGATGGTTGATGTTGTTCTTTCTACATCTTTGTTTACTGTAAAGTTGGTCCTAAATCTTATTTTGAGCGATATTGAAAAAACAGTTGCACAAATTTTCAATTTCAATGCCTTAAACTGTAGCAACTGTGAATAAGATGACATTTACAGATATTAGTGACTGCTAGCAGCTGTCTTGTCAGCTCAAGATTTCGCTGACACAAAAGGAGAAATAAATAACAGATACAAAGTAATCAATGACTTTAGATTATTATTGTAAACATGGCTGCTTGTTAGCTGCATCTGCTGCTAGTGTTGGTGTTATGCTTGGGTTGACTGCATTTGTATACATTTTTAGATAATTCTCAGATAATTAAACATTTTTTTTCCACATCCAAATCAATTTTTTTGTACTGTTTATTTAAACATGTTTATGTAGATTTTCACATCCTTCAAGTAGAAAGAAGACATCAAAATACAGTATTTCATCACCTTATCTGTGTACAGTTTGAAGAACAGTTAATATTATGCTAAATTATTTATCATTATTAAAATCATTCCAGTTAATAAATTATTAACGTTTGCTGTAGATAGCTGCCAGGGATTTGGTTTTGTCCAGACCACATGGTAGTGTGGATAACTGCTGACATGAGACATGTCATCCTGCCAATGAGCAGTTCTATGCTGCATTTGATTGGAACAAAGATTTGTTCCTTGTCTTTGGCAATTCATGAAAGATGCACAGAAAACACAGTTGTTGTTCTTTCGCTGATGTCTTGATGTCATTTGGAATTTTTTCATTTCCTTTACTGCTTGATTGTCCTTGCAGGATGGCCAGCACAGACACAAACACACACACACACACACACACACACACACGCAAACAAGCATGCAAATCATTGGCTTGAATACCACACACACAAACACACACACAGACATTCAATCAGATTTACATTCTTCCCAACCACATCCACCACATCCCCAAAACATAAATTATTTCAGTCATGTTTTAAGTTTCTAGTTGCTGTAAGTGTATATGTCAATGTAAAGGACCAAGAAACCCATGTGCAGAAATAGAAATATATATGGTAGCTGCATAATAATAATTTTTAATGACGTATTTAGGCCACATTAACTGTCTATGCAGCACTCTCCACTGTAAATGCACATTAGCATATATTATGACTTAGCTATGCAAATAAGCTGCATTAATTAGGGATAAAAAGTAATCTTTCCCTCTCAAGTAAGTTTTCTCTAGGCAAGTGGCACACTTGGCTGTCAACAGGGAATTAACTAAACAAAACCTCTGTGGAAAAGCAACTTTTCCTCATCTGACTAATTCCCAATGTTTTCTCAGTTAATGGTGTCATGATTAGTGCCTCACTCAGTGGTCTCAAAGCTCCGTGGCTGTGGACTCTTGAGCGGCTTCAAACCCCAGCTGAAACGGTAAATGTGATTGGACATTTCTGGGTTGGCTAGATGGCATGTTGGATTAGTTGCTGCATTAATTATGCTCTTAGACAATCAACAGCTAAGACTAAGGCTCTGCTTTGATACTGAGTTTCATTTTTACATTGCAGAAAGTATAAGTCCTTCTTGGATATGCGCTGAAGCGTGAGTGTTTTTAAATATAGTACTTCTTTTGCATACCAAAGAGACACATAAAATTTGTCAAATTAGTAGTATTGGCTCATGCGACTTATTTTTATTTTTCTAGAAGAACTTCAATTCACACCCACTATTGAAGCACACATCAGCTTTTATTGATGATTTGTTTTTAGGTCACAAATGGACGCGGTAATCAAGTAGACCTAAGAGTATGTGACTTTATTTTTAAATCCCTCAACCTCTAGAAGGTACTGTAACAAAAAAAACATGTTTAACATATTGGTATTTATTTTTTGCCAGACTGTGCCATCAGTGTTTTTAGTTCAACTATCCATTTTTTTTAAAATATTTATACAGTTGCATAAAACTAGATAACAGAAATGAAAAAGGAGAGGTCAAGCAGCAGGCTCACATATTATACTGTAACTGTCACCTCAGCCTAAGAAAAAGGAGTAAATATGTACAGTTCACAACACGCATTTCTTTAGTTGTCATAATAGCTGACAATGACAAAACAAAAGAAATTAAAAAAGAACTTCTACAATTACCTGTTAGTGAGATTGAGAACCATAGCATCTTTTGAGAGGTATTTTTCTTTTGATCACCCGTCTCATGTTTAGTTTAGTCCATGTGAGGTAGAGTCTGTAATTTCTTTGTTCAGTGATTACACTGAGCTGTAAGCAAACTGTCACGCAAATCAAAAAGAGAGTCAGATGTTTTGAAAGTTGGCAATACTGTTATCATATGCAGTCCAACAAAGAAGAGACAAAGCCCCCCCTAAACCACCAGCTGGGGAAATTCTCACCTTGCTGCAGTGATGCACAAGTGGACTCCAGGCCCCGTGACATCACTGTTGGTTTGGGTTACAGATGCAACAAAGAACATTTCTAACCACAGTCATTCAGCCATTCAGCCAATAGACTTTAAACTTTGAAACAAAAGGGACAATAAAACACTGTTTGTGTTACTCTTAGAAAAACAGGCTACTTTCAAACCTCATCAATGAGCAAATTTCAACTAATGCTAACCAACCAAATCCTTTCTTCCCAAATGTTTAAAGTCAGACATGATGGCAGCTCACCTCAAACTAGAGTTCTGATAGCATTCTTAATTAGTGCAATTAGAGTGCAGGTTGGGTTTTTAATAGAAAACTATTTCACAAGGGTTGGCCATCGGTGACAAGCTGAGTCCAGTCCAATGTTACAGTTGTGCACTGTGCTCATCTGATAGCATGTTATCCCCACCTGTTTGTACATTTAGAGACTGTAAGGTGTTCTTCATCTGATCTATTAACTTCAGCATGATGGTTTTGTTCTGTTTAAAACCAAAAACATTCCAAACAGGTGTATTATATTTTCAAATAATACTATTTTCAAATAAATAAATATATGAACATAGTCCATTCATTGACCGATGAAACTGTTTTTCTCTTAAAAGTTGAGTAATTGCAGTTCAAAAATGTAACTAATCAAGTTTTTTTTTGCAGATCAAATGTTGCTGTGTTTGCAAACAAGACAAATGTTTCCCCTAAAGTTCAGTGACCAATCGCCAGGATTCAGGCTTATCCAGGTAACTTCTGGGCATACTAACATATGCTGTGAACCTAACCTGCTTCTGAGGAGGTTATATTCTAGATTATAGTGAAATCACTTCATACTGACCAATCAGTTCTCTGGAAAATGGATGGTAGGAGTGTCTAAACATTTTTAATAGTGTCTAAAGCCTTTTGCTTTCCCTGATAAACATCAATAAGAAATATAGGTTCTTAGCCACCACTTTATTTTTTGAATTTTGTTTTTCACAGCAATTTATTATTCTATGGGCCTCAATATATGATCCTAAAATGGGGCACCTATTTGTACTTGTTGACCTTATATCAAATTTGCATGTGGTGTAAGCCTATGTTTGAATTCTGATTTTTATTTTAAATCTTTAAACACCAGCAGGGCTGCAACTGAAAAAAATAAAAACTAAAACTATCTAAACTACTAAAACTGTGCACTCCTAAATATTAATTAAATGGAATAATCCATCAGATTCCTCTGTGTCCTGGTGACAGTGTTGATAAGTCTGTTAACTTACACATTCAGCATTTTTGACGAACTTCCTTGGCTTTAAATAGCCTAAACTTTAGTAGTTATAGTAGGTCTTTTCCAATCGTACTGACCAAGGGACTTAAAGTGCTCACACATTCATACAGTGCTTTTCTTATAACACTCATACCACTGATTTGTCTGCAGCAGCTGTGTGTTACTTTCAATCTGTATCATGTGTAACCTCTTCATATTTTTCTATTATAGTTTTGTCTTCTTTGTAAAATCAGTTGCTCTACTGCCAGTAGACTGATCTATGTGATGGTCTGTGATGATGCTAACGCCACCCCTTTCATGTGAACATGCTTGTGGCTAGATTGATAAACCCTGGGTTAATTTTTTGAGTTGATAGCCACCTTCATGTGACCTCTTTGCCAGTATGAGGGTAAGTGAAGCCACATAACGGAGAGATATCCTTGCTATGCTGAATTTGCTTCGTAGTACAGGGTCCAGCAGGTGCCACCATACTGTTTTCCTACCTGGCCCTTTGTTCAAGCATTTCCTGGTTTGGTCACATGGTCATTATTGATTTTTTTGGGGGTTTTTTTGTCTTTTTTATGCCACTGGCTACTGTGCATCACCTGGGAGTAAGGAGGTGTGTGTTTGATTTTATGGAGTTATTATAGAGACACAGGGGGCTTGATGTAGTTTGAGGAGCCTATAGCATACAAACATACACACACTAGCACATACTGCTTGGTAGGCGCTGATTGTTTTAGATGATGGATGTCACACTTTCACCCGTCAACACAGCGCCCCTGCTGCCTTTAATTGCCCAATCAGGAGGCTGGAACATTTGTTATTGTAGGGCAGTTAGGGCCAGATGACAAACCATACACACACAGACACACATCTGTACAGTATCTACCTTTGTTTAATCATTTTTGTTTGATTGGGGGTGAACAATGCCTAAAAGAATACCAGGTGTCTGTACTTTTAGTATACACAGTGTTCCTGACAGTGTCTCGCTGTTGTCACAACACATTATAATACTATGACACCTGCAAGTACATGTTCTCTTTGTAACGGTCCACTTTAATCTCAGGAACAGCAATCACCATTTAGCAATGAAATGTAAAAGGGGGGATGTTGTGCTGACATGACTTCATGACAAAACAACACATTTTTAGACAGATAAAAAGGATAGAAACATAGAGGAAAAATAAAATCAAATCAAATTTGCTTTGGCTTCACACATTTTTCCTCAGCTATGACTTGCCTTCACTGTTCAGCTCGCTGCCAAGATCTTGCCTTTGGGAACTCAATAAACTCAACCAAATCTGATTTATATTGTCAAACTATGAACTCGTATCAAAGTTATGCATGTTGCTTTGATGCGTGGTCCTTGCTTAGCTCATGTGAATGGCGTTTGTTGCAAAGATGTGGGAAAGACGGTCACATCACACAGAGGTGTGACTGTCAGCAAACGCTGTTCTCTGCATGAACAACAGAGGGCAGTATAATACTAGTGAAAAGTGATTTACACAATCCGTTGCTTCACATTTCTGTCTGTCTCTCATTTTACCCTCTTTCTCAGTCCTCTTCACTTGATGTCAGTTTTTTTTCTCAACATTCAGTTTCATCTCCTCTTTCTTTGTATGCCTGCCTTTCTCTCACTGAGCGCGCACTCCGCACACACATACACACGGTGCAGTAATGCAATAAATATACATGCACACACAGAGAGCGACCCATGCACAAGTGTGAAGTAATCTCAAGTCTGATACACCCCGCTCAATTATGAGCTACAATGCGTGTAATTAGAAAAGAATAAAATGCATTTCAGTTTTCATTAATGAATTTCATTGATTGGCTCTGTCTCTTTTGTTCCTTGTTTTGATGAAGTTAACTTTGAGGGGAATAAACACAACACTTCCAGCGCAATCAGACCAGCTGTGGACGTGCGCTCATGTGTGTGTTGTGCTGGCTGTGTGTGTTGTCTTTGGCCGATTTGCGGTGGTGTGTCTTTTTAATCTGTCCAAGTGGAGAAAATAGAAATGGGCCCCACCACAAAGCATAAAATTGTAACAGAGAGAGGGAGAATTAAAATCAGAAAGAAAGAAGTAATAAATCATGGGACGAGACGGGGGGGGGGCATGTTTAAAAAAAGCAACGAGTGGCGGTGAGGAGGCTAGAATAGATGAGGTGAGGGGAAAAGACATAATTGGTACTGTGTTTGGGGACATCTTGCTGCAATACAGTAAAATAAACCGCAGAAATATGAGTTGGAATAAGACGGACGGAACCAAATTGAGAGCACTCGTGTATATTTCGGACTACAGCAGTGTTAGAGACTTATGTGTTTGTTGGCAGGAGTGAATGCCAACTCTGCATGTATGTGTGTTTTTATGCCAGTGACCGTGCCTGGATGGCTGGGTGCATTTAATGCCCACACCTTTTGTTTTCATGCATTTTATGTTTACCACAGCATGTGTGTGTGTGTGTGTGTGTGTGTGTGTGTGTGGTGCTTCTCAAGCTTTCCCTAGTGTGTGTGTGTGTGTGTGTGTGTGTGTGTGTGCGCACAGTGGAACAGAGGCTCTGTGTCAGCAGTGGTGTGCCCTCAGTGAGCCTGTCTCTAATTACAGTCTAGGGTTTCAGCGTTCCAGCCCGTCCATCTCCCTGTTTAAACCCAGCTAAGGAAGCCAGGCCCCACTGAGCCAAGGTAAACCATACAGCTAATTAGACAGACTAGCT
>VUQS01042697.1:0-25969 GCA_015108495.1 Heterochromis multidens
CTTGCATTGAAATCTGCTGCAATGACCCGGTTACTGCGTTCACCAGATATCAACACGATTTCGATCCGCTCCTCACGTGTTAACCTCTTCGACATGTCAATGGCTGTGAACAAAGAGCAACTTGTAAATAACTCATGAAAGAATAAAGTTACGTTGAAACCAAGCACACCATTGTTTTTCTTGTGACATTACCAATAAGTTTGATGTGTCACATGGCCCTCTTCCTATTGAAAAAACAAAAGTTGTATCCAAGATGGCCGACTTCTAAATGGCCACCATGGTCACCACCCATCTTGGGGAGTTTGCCCTCTCACATATACTAATGTGCCACAAACAGGGCTTTAATATCACCAACCATTCCCATGTTATTACGGTGTATCCATATATTAGGCAGTTAGTGTAGTTGTGTCAGGACCACTTCATTCAAAATAGGATTGTTTTTTCATCTGCAGTAATTTATATTTAGTGGTAAGTCTGTTCTGGGACTTCTCCATGCATATGTAGAAAGCCTAAGGTGGGGAGAACAGCAGCACAACAAAGCAGGCATCAGTGACAACAGAAATGTCATTGATTAAGTCAGAAATAGCATAAAGTAGAGGAGCTAGGGGGAGGTGCGTTTGCAAAGTTGCTTGCACAGGCAGCAGGAAGTGTATACACCCTGAAACAGCTGAAATGTCCTATTATATATGAGATTTGCCAATAGGATGCATAGAAGGTTGCACAACTGATGTGTGCTGGCATTGAGATCAGCTCATCTTCTAGGATTACTGGCTGAAAGAACCAACATGGCTGTGCTTTGGTCCTATAGGCTACATGTTGTAGCTGCTTACTGTCACCAGAGAGCAGTGTCAAAAAAATATCTGGAAAAAAAAGTTTTGGGCTATTCTTGTTTTTTCCAACACATGGTTTGCAATGGTATGGGCATAGACTGTATAAAAAAGATGGACATATAGCTTCTAGGTCTGAAAAGTGAAGCCATGAACTAACCTTAAACCACATTCTTTGTAATAGCCAACAGGTAGCACTGGCTCTGCAAAAAGAAATCAAACTGTATAGAATTCTTTGAGAAAATGACCATACTTATCACTTAATTTCTGACCTCAGTGAACACTTTCCTAATGATGTCATGGTCTTCATGATCTTTGTCATGATCTTCTTCAGTGCAGCCTGATGTGCATGCTTAGTTTAAACTAGATGATGAAGCAGGGTATGATTTAGAGTATTGCTACTTGTGATAACAAGTTGCTACTATATGATTATACAGTGTCCTTGATTACTCAGTGAGTGATGTCTGGTTTAAAAAAAAATGCTCACAGCCAAAATCCCAAACCCCATACTTCAGAACGGAAGTCAGCAAAACAGTGAGTGATGTCACAGTGGCTATGTCCACCCCTATCCAGTTTTTTATTATGGCTGAGTACTTAACTGGTTAATGTTAAAGAAAGACAATCATCATGGTTACATATTAGAGAAAACCAAAACTGATTGGACACAACAAGACTCCAAGCACACTGAAAACGAAATGAGTTGAAACCGTCCTCACAGTTCTGTGAGTTGTTGGGCTCTGGTACTTAATATACTACTTTGAGCTAAATGCTAAATTTAACATAAATACAGATATTTACCTGGGAGTTTCTCTTTGAATTTAAAGACCAGCCTAGTATCACAAACTCACATGTGAATAATAAGTGTTAATGTTTTATCACTCTGCATTTTTTGCTTTTTGCAGGGCATTGCATGCCACTTATTCTCTGAATTATTTTAAGCTGAGATGAAATACAGTGCCTAACTATAACCATAAGCTTAACCCTAATTTAACATTCTTACACTCTTAAAATTGCCTAACCATTCCACATTAATTTTTCCCATGAGTATTCTTGTAGGCTAGTCATTTTTAAGTGACATACAAAAGCTTGCATGCTGTGCAGTCCCAAATCACACTCTACATGGATGCTGAATATTTAATGCCTTTTTTTTCCCCCCCAGATTACAAACAGGTTGGAAATGAACTGGAAGGCAGCTAACTTTTATTCTGCTGTTTTGCTGAGCTCTTTCTCTGCAGTGTTTTTGCAGATGCTTCACTTGTTTTCTAAAAGCAGAAGTCATTAGAGACATTTTTATGCTGGAGTCAGCAGCCGCCACTGCTGTAAGTTGGAAGGCCCTATGTCTGAAGAAAACAGGGAAACTAATCAGTTTGTCAAAACTACTTAAGATCATCAGCTGTTTATGCATTGCACATCTGTAAAAGTGCAATTAATGGTGTTTAAACAAAATGATTTAGTTGCCCTTGAGCTGTTTACACAACAGACATTCAGGGTTTAGTTTGCTGTTGAGACATTCATACACTGTATATAAAAAAAGAGCTTTCAACTATCTCTTGTTTGTGTGTGGGGGATTTACAGGATGCCAAACTAACAAATCCTAGGTTACAGTGACTTTTTGATGCAGTTTCTTTTGTTTTATAAACATTGTTTGCGTCGGTGACAAAATGTTCCCATAATAGATGTCACGCAAAGCTTCTGCTGCACATTGTTGAGAAGGGGCTTACAAAAGCTCTGTTCAAGAGGCAAAAACAGTGCCCTAGTTGCACAGAGGGATGGCTTTGAATTTTTGTTCTTCTAATATTAGGTTCTCAAATATTTCAAAACTTTTCAGGCAGAGATGTAATTGGACAAATGTGAAATATTCATGTCTGATAAGTTCAAAGTTAAGACATGACTTGGTTACTTGCTTTAATTAAGCTTTTTCTCTTCTTTTTTTTTCAAATTTTCCTGGCGTACTCAAAGCATCTAATAGACATCATATTGGACTCATCTTTAGGGAAATGAAACAGAAAAAACATGTTTATATTTATCTCACACAATAAATACTTTGACAAAGTTATACACATTTGAAAATACTGACAATAATAATTTTTAAAAAAAGTTGAGGTAATTATAGTATTTAAAGGATGTTTGGCACCCCCATCTAAACTTATCATTGCTGAAATCCTTTCTAAGAGATTAAAAACAACATATTACAGGAGGCAAGTTTTGATAAATTCAAAGATAGATTTCTTGTTACTTTAAAACTGCGAAGTTTAATTTGAAAACGACTGTCATGTGTGGTAAATAAACAATAATGTGCAGATTTATCAAAACAGCAGGGTTGCTGGAGCAGATCTGAACAACTTGAATAGTAATTTTGTTTTTCTTTGCACAGGATAAAGAAGAACATATTTTGTCGCCATGTGGATATGCTCAGATTTCTGTACTGACAGAAAATTAAATGAGAGACTGGGAAGAATTATTCTGGTGATGGTGAAATAACATGTACCACAAGTTTAAGCACTAATCCCCTTCCCTGACACTATTGACATAGATTTAGTGAACATATCCACTGGCAGTCAGTTGCAATCATGCAGTGTAAGACATTCAATCATTTTAGACAACAATCTAGGAAATATTTGCACTTTATTTAGCCACCAGTTAGTCCACCAGTATTACTTCCTTTTCTTCTTACTGGGCAGTGTTAAGCAGTAATGCATTACTAAGTAACAACTGATTACATAATCCCTTAGACTATTTCAGGAACAAGTAGGGTAAGGGATTACAGTTTTAAATTACCTGTTGTGGCTAATATATGACATGGACTTTGAATTGTAGACTAATTGCTTGTTGAACAGCACCTGGTTTTATGAGTTCCTTATATTAAATACATGATGTATGCATCCCAGTATGAAGCTACTTAACCCTGTAAAGGTTGAACCATGAAATAATTGCCAGAAAATTTTAATTTTTAGAGACTGGAGTGTTAATTGAACCTTCTGACAAACAAAAAAAAAAAATTAAATATTAATTTGCATATATAAGTTTGAATTTGTATCATTTTTGCTGCATTTCTTGCAGTTTATTGCTTAAAAATATAATGTGTAATTTATTCAGGTTTTTCAGGAAAAAAATCACAGTGATAATGTAGAGGTCTCAAAAACCCACAAAAGCTCATGTATCAAATATGATACTCTTGGCGTTATAAGGTTAAAAATACTTTTGAGGATCAGTAATGAAAGCAGGTAACATATATTAATTTGGCTGTTTTATAATTATTTAAATTATTACTATTCCAGTGAGGAACATAATCAGGGCTGTAGTCTGGTTGATGGTTGGTCAATTGCTCTTATCTGAACATTGCACTGACTGATTTTCATCAGGACAAAAATCCAACATCACTATCCTCCCAGGATTAATCCATAGCAGAGGGAGGAGTAGACTACCTAAAGAGCGAAGTACCCCTGCATTTGAACCTGCCCAACCTAATAGATACTACTTGGTCTAACTCATTTAACATTTATGATTGTTTACTCAGTTGGCTTCAGACTAATTACCACCTTCTCAAAGAAGTTTGATTGCATTTTGTATATTTTATACTTGACTTTTTGGATATCTGTTTTAACAAACAGCTCCTTGCATACCACAGCTCAATAACCAAATACATAGCTTATCATAAAAAAAGAGGGCCTACCTTTTTGTGTTTTTTTATTTTTCATGTTAACGCTAGAGGCTTTGAGTGTAAATATATGAGAACATGAATATTTCCAACAGCACCTTTCACGGCTTCAATGAAGAGGACACAGCTGAAAGTTCAATGAAACACTGTTTATTCTGTGAAATATCACATGGTTCTAAATAGGTAAAGTATATACTGTCTGGCATCAGTTAAAACACTCCTAAATTAAACATATGTGCGCTACACAATAATGGTAAATGAATTGTGGAGTATAGTTGAAAACTGAGCTTCAACTGCTTCAGAAAAATTAATTCAAATAAAATTAATTGTTGTATTTTTAGCAAAAATTAGCTTTTGAAGTAAAAGTTGCCAGTTCATCTTCAGTGCATATGCTGTTGGCTTGTAACAATTCTGAAATGGAGACACCTACAACATTGTGCCATGGCTCCATGTTCCAGTACCATGACATGCATGTGGAGCTGTTATTGAGTATGTAAAGCATGCTACTCTGGTGAAAACTGTAATTTTTGCAAATCATTCAGGTAATAAGTGTAATGCAAATACATCTGAACTATTTATTTTTTGATGATGAGCCCGTCATCATCAACTGATCAGGCCTGGGGTTAAAAGATTTTTTTCCACACTTTTTTGTTATTCCTTCCCTCTAATGAAAAACCAACAAAAAATGTGGCCCAATAATCAAGTTATTAACTTAACTATGATTTTGGAAGATTGTTATAGCCTAAATATCGAATGTTTCAACCATTTAAAAATACTGTTAGTGCTCAGGTGAAATGTCAGAAGTGAAATGTCAGTGTTGTACAAATTAATAACGCCACAAATTTGTTTTTCAGAGACAAAAGAGTATGCAGTGTGCAAGTGGAGCAATACACTTCAGTTTTATATGAATGGTAACCTCAACAAGCAAGACCAGTTAAAACTTGTACAGTCGCTTATGTTTTGTTGACGATCAATTGGTTGGGCACTGCTCAGACGAGTGCAAAGCACATCCACTCACAAGGATGCACAAATGCATGATGCCTTTGTCTGTGAGGTTGAGACTGGGGAAGAGCTGAAACTCAAACATCCTTTTTATGCAGCTTTCAAAAAGCTTATTTGGGCAACAAAGAGGTGAAGTTTGTTGGACTGACAAGGTTTTGTTTGTTGCCATTGGCGAGTCTTAAATTCTGAGTTGGATAAATTTGAAAACTTTAGATGAACAATTGCTAGTTCTCATTTTTACAGTGTGCTAACATTTCTGGCTTTTTAATTTTTCCGTTTAATTCAGACAAATAAGGCTGCAGGTAGAATGCATTTATTGCACTGAGACACCCAACCAAATCCACTAGAAATCGATTGGTTGAAAAGTAAGAGCATCCAAGATTTTCTTCACTTGACTGCACCCCTACAATATAATGTTATATAAATTAATTTATTTGTTAATTAATTAATTAATGTATTTCTTTATGTCCCTACTCTTGTTTGTTGAAGTACTTTGATTGTGGATTGTGGTTTGTCCATCACACACAGCATCACCAGTCATACATGTACTGATGCCTTGGGTGGCTCTTAGTTATTACCCTTATCGACCTCTCCAGATGTATCAGAGTCATGGGTTATCAGCCAAGGAATCCAATCACAATGCAAATAAAGGTAAGTTGAGCAGGTTGATGCAAGTCATGTCTCATGTTTTATTCCTTCCTCTTCGTGCCTTAGGTAGAGAAAGAAAAAAGAAAGCAGACAGATCCAATTATTAGCACAAACAGCATTGATTGTCTCCTTCCCTAGCAGAGTTTTAAGAAAAGCCACTCAGAAAAGGAAGACAGTGTCTACTTCAAAAATAATGGCCTGTAGGAACAATTTCTGTTTAGCAACACATTATAATAGCAACTTGTCTTTTAATCAAACAGTCATTTGTGCCAATATTTTCTCTAATGCTTCACTGAACCTGCATTTTAATTATTTTTCAGCAAGTGACAAATTGCACACACGTCATGCACAATACACTTAACACCTTATATATGCCACACATGATATTCAAAGAACATTCGTGCATTTTTAATGAGGTTTTGTAACAATGAAGACAATGTGCAAACAAGCAAAGAAATCTTGTATCGGCTGCCCACAAAAAAAAAAAGAAAGAACCAACATAGAAATCAGATACATCTGAGAAACTCTAGTTACATGTGTGGTGGATTTCAATCAATTTCATTGTGACTGCATGCTATAGATGTGTCCATCTGTGTGAGTAAAGGTGGAGCCAGATGAGAGGAATAGAGTACAGAAAGGACTGAAGGGAGATAAAATGTATCTGACTGGAATTCTGCTTCTTGGTTCAAATCTGAGCTTTGCTCTTTTTTGTGTTGATTTTATATTTTTGTCCTCCAAATGCTACTTCCTTCCACACTAGAAGAAATGCATGTTGAGGAATGCCTGCATCATGCCATTAAATGGCTGAAGGGGGTCAAGCATGAACTGCCCACTTCTTTTAAATACTTCTGATAGGGGCAATCCAAATGATGGATTTCTCCATTAGGCACAGTACAGTGCATTTAGATTATAGGGGTTAACACTGAAAATATGGTGCTGACAGAGTTATAGTTACTTTAACATTTATAGTTATAGGGTTTCCTTTCAACAGTATGAATTATGCACCAAAGACAACAAGCCTAGGCTGACTATTAATAGCCCTTTGTTTAAAAGTCAATCATTTTTGCTTGTAAATGAATACGCCTGTCACTGTTTGTCATTTGCCCATCATTGTGATAATGTATTTAATGTGCGGTACAGATTTATAGCTCTGCTTATAGATATACAGCTCTGTTTCTCCTAGTTTCAGCTTTGTTCTGCAGACAACTTAGTAGTACCCAGCTTGTTCTTTTATATTTGGTGGAGACTTTACTGGAAATACAAGTACACTAAAATAACATTAAATGCAAAAAGAAAATTGAGTTGACATGAAACACCAGTGTAATTCACGAGTTATTTATTTTTAATTGAGAACAAGTGAAAATACAGCACCATTAACCTTTTTGGTGGTGTAGTACATTATTTATGTAACCTTTAAATCATTCATGTTGACAGCAGGAGTCTACATTTCACACATGTTTATGAGATTGTGTTGGAGGTTAAGTGCTTTGCTTGATAGCACCAGCAATAACTGGTGATGGAGGGGAGAGGGCTATTAACTATTGCTAGTAAGACACGAGCAGATGGAAACCAAAATGGTTCAAACTTATCAATCAAGGAGGAGGCTCTTTAAATAGCTAAGGTATCAGCAAAAACAATGTCCTTGTACTACTGATTCCTCTTCTTTGGTCTACTGTGGCGTATTTTCAGATAACCCAACATTTAACAGTATGTGCACTTCACATTATGGAGAAATTTTCAAATAAAACATGTATAACAGTGAGTTGTCTATCATGCTTATGAAGTCAAGGTTGAGCAGTAGACATTTCCAGCTAGGAATACTACTCCTTTCCTTCACCCCTCCTCCATTAAAACAAACTGTGTGATTCTCTGCTGATTTTATGAGGCTTTAGGTAAAACAAAATACCCACATAACAGTCTTCCTCACATTTCATCTTGCCTTGTGGGTATTTGCTGTTGCCATGTAATTACTTAGGATGGGTACAAACGGCAGGAAAATGTTCAAAATATGTAATCTAACACCTTGGGAGGAGAAAGCTTTCTAAAGCCTCTCAAAGGACACCATCACCATGGAAATGACCAGTCTCTGAAAATAACAGAAATTATCAGTGCACAGTAATTATGGATGTAGAAACATGCACTACAAAATTTATTTGTAACTGCATTTTTTTTTTCATTTTGTTATGGCTGTGCTTGTATAAATGACAGGTCAAATGAAAATAACAGTAATTTGAATTGTGGACGTGTGCTGTTAAAATGTAAATCACAAAGTAACTACAACAATAAAAAACAAAATGAAAGGATGAAATGACCTATTATTTGATTCTTGCATATCCTGTTAATTATGGCTTAATTGTACATTTATCCCCTCATTACTGACAAAACACTGTCCACATCTGGTTTAAACTTCTGTCGCAGTTAGTGATTTTCCTTTCTTCTTTCATTGCTGAAAAAGGGTCTTTCTCTGAATGCATGGTACTTGACTTCTACATCATAAATATATTTGTGCAGGAATCAACCATAAAAATTATCTGATCTGATGGACATATAAAAGTGTCATCTGTATACAAATGATGTAACTGTGTGCAAATGTTTGATGTCAGGAGCAGACTAGAAAGGAGGAAAGCATGCATCCAATGAGCCTATCCCTATTACTGAATTATTTTAGGTAAGGCAAGACAATGACCCTATGCTTTCAATAAATACTGATATTGATTGATGAAGTTTTATCATATCCCTTTTGTTGTGGTTACTTGCAAGCACATTGTGGCAGCGTAAATAATTTTTTTTTAACATTTTGCAGTGTAGTATTTAAAAGTATAGACTCCTTATATGTTTCAGTGGTCATCATTTAAGAGTCAATATTCACTTTATTTCTTTCTGCTTTTTATTTCTATAGTCTCTTCAGCCTTGGGTTGTTTCACGCATATTCTACCTATTTCATCTGGTTAGTCCAATAAATATCTTTTTGTGCTGCTAATAATTTTCCCTGCAGAAGTCTTTGCTCACAAATTGTAGAGGTAGATTTCCCTATTACTATGAGGCAATAAAAAGAAAAGAAAATCTTTCGTAAACCTGTTGCCTGTTGCTGCTCAAACCAAGCTGGGAAAGGGGATATTGAGAGTAAACTCTCATTACCAACCAAATGGATCCTCTGCACCTCAGGCAATGTGAAAAGGTCAACCTAATACTGGTTATCCTTTTATAGCTGCAGATACAAGCTGACATTGTCCCTGCAATCAAGTATTTACAGGGAAAACATCTTTATATTATTCACCAGTTTAAATGGAAAAGTAAAACACACACACACAAAATAATAATAATAATAATAATGACAATTGTGATGTATTTTGTGGAAGTAATCATATTTTTCTGTCCATGGTAACATATGACATGATAATCTTTCACCTGTCCTGAAATCAGGAGTTTATCATGATGGCCACCAATGTCGATAGAAATTATGGTGACAAAAAAATGGGCAATTAAGATCTTATTATTGTTCTCAGAAGCTGAAATGAACTGGAACTTGCAGCAGTGGCACACTGAAACTGCTATTAACTCTGGGTTAATGGACATGCCTGCTGGAAATGAGAGGAATGGCAAAATAGGGGACAAAAGAAAATAACAGTGAAAAGACAGCAGCTGAGTGAGGCCAGACTAAATGTCTACAAGGGTCTTATTTCTTCAGCTTCGACTGGGAAAGAACTACTAAGCCTCAGGGGCTTGGTCAGTGAATGTCACTGCGTTTAGCTTCATATCCACATATCCACTGTTTAATGCACATCTTTTCTTATGCAGTCTGTGAACCTCAAACCTTAAAGGGCAAAGTATACAGTTCACATTTTAGACACACAAACAGTAAAGAAAGAGAGTACAGTGTGCATGGGTATGATATAACACCATTTATAGATAAATCTAATGTTTATTGTGCACTGTAAACATATTTCTATTTCCATTTTCTTTTGTATGCATCCTTCCACATCATCTGGCACATTAGCAATGTAGTGCTGCTCTTGTTTCCTCAGGGGACTGAACGTGGTAGAGTGCTTGCTATGCTTATTAAACCATATGGGGCCTGATGTACTAAAAGTGGCAATTTTGGAAAATTTAATTTACATTAATGTCCATTGAATCAATATCGATGAATGAGGTAACACAGCAGTGATTAAATTGGAGCACTATTCAAAGTATTGCAATAGTTATATATTTGCAGTATTGTGAAAAAAGATGCTCTATTAAATTACTGCTAATGAAAATTAAACATTTCCTACTGTTACAGCTTCACATTAAAAACTTTTACCTGTGAAAACATAAGTTGACCTTTGTGATGAACGCTTTTAGTCAGAGACGAGAAGATTGTTGTTTATCTTCCTAATTGCTATTTTTGTGCTGGGTTTTTTTTTTGTCAGTTTTTTGTTTTTTGTGTTTTGTGTGCGTGTGTTTCTTTCTTTTTTTTACATTTTAACCTTTTCTCGGCACCAGCTGGGTTTGTCAGTGTTGGAGACATTTAGTTTCCTATAATGGAAAAAAAAAAAGAGTTCCAATCATAGAGAGCTTACTCTGTACTTCAAATAAAATATACAATAGTGCATTCTTTCCTTGTGGTGCTCCCTAGCCCCCCAAAGCATTACGTCCCTTGGTCTTAGAATGCGAGGGAGAGGGTCTGACTGATTTCTTTGTACAGCTAGTAATCAGCCACTGCTGGTGCAAAAGAGTGCAGGTTTAAGGCACTTTCGCATTTCCTTCACTTGCTATATCTAAATGCTATATCTATTTTTTTTAATACAGTCTATAGTGGGCTTAGAAGGCCTACACTATTGTTCATCAAAAAGGGTCATTTTCTGTATTTTTCGACAGCAGCTCAGCTTGAAACATTGCAGGGAGTAAGGGGAAAAGGGAGGAGAAGTCACAGTGAACTAAGCTGTTAGACGATGAGCTGCAGGTGACAGTCTGCAGACTTCCAACTTCAGCGTGAGATAACAAACTCCTTTCACTGTGCACTGGTCTTGGCAGACTATTATAAAAGATGAGATCACAGTAACTTACTTAATGATGTAACTATACCAATAATTGCTTTAAAATGACAAATGTTTTGTTTTGATATCCCCAGAATTCTGTGGCCTGTATTACTAAACAACAGGGGATTAAGCTGTTTAATAACAAAATTAAAAAGGGGCTTTAGCGCATATAATGTTTATCTGGGTAATAGTTCTGTGCTAGCAATATTCTTATTGCACTAGCTGTAATATAGAGATAAAGGAAGACACAATAGATTGAGAGGCAAAGAGAGATTAAGCTGTTTATCATCTGATTTAATTAAAATGACCATGTACATGAACAAGGTTGCTTATGTGTAAAACACACTATATCTTATCACAGGAAATTAGAATAGCATGCGAGTGCTATCATGTAAGGCTCATTTTGTACATAGATAGATACACAAAGAGCTATGAAAAGAGAAATCTTACAGATTTGTTGCATCCATACAGTCTGAAAGCATTTCAATCAAGGGGAAGAATAAACACCACTTCCTGTGGTGTTTATTCTTAAAGACAACAAACAACCAAAATACAGGCTATAGAAAAGCAACATTTCAGCATCTTCCATGAGACATGTACACCAATATAAAAATTAAACAGTGCAGGGCTATTTAATCGTAATTTCCCTTTCTAAATAGATGTTAATAGATGATTGTTTCTTGAAATTAGAATTGCCTATTTATGCTTCCAGTCATTAAGTAACCATTTTTGAATCACACTGGAGTTTGACAGCACAAATAAGAAGTGCATTTCAAAATGTTATCAGTGGGCATTACACAACATATGATATTACACAAAATGGACGTGTATTGTATGCACATGTCCATTTTCTGTTAGTTGTGAAAATACATTATTTCAGAGGCTCAGGAGCACTGTTCATGATCTACAATATTCTAGTAATATTTCCTATGTCAGTCTAGTTGAATAATTGTAGACACTGTGCAGGGTCTCTTTATGCTCTACTTGTTTGACCTGGCAAATTCAAGAACTGTATACTAAGAAGTGGAAAAATCTAATAAAGTTAGATGCCATTAAGTTGGTCTCAAGTCATTTGTTTTACTTGTGAACAATTCAGACTAGTACCACACAGATACATAAATAAATAGTGTTGTTAGCTTCTATTGTCCCACAACACTATTTTACATATGAGTTGCTATGATCATGAATTATTAGTATTTTGGTTCTTAAATGTCATCAGCCTACTTCACTGGCATTGGCAGTGGGTGGGGTTAATAATACATTGTTGCTAATGGCTCAGTCACACTAGAGTAAAAATAGGATGACATCCTCCTTGTGACTAGGAAAAATCAGTGGTTGCCTGGTGATTGCATTGAATTTCTTTTACATTCGGCAACCGATTGCAAGTCGATCACAATAATTTTGGTCGTGCAGCGGTCTCCAAGTAATTTTTTCTCTAGTGTGACTGTAGCATTAATGTGTTGGGTTACTCATTTTTCTAAGGTACTAGTCTTTAAGTCTTATGTAATGTAATGATACACCAAGATTAGCTGACTCAGAACAATACTTACATCTAATTGCCAGGGCCATGTTAAAAGTGCCCTTAAATTTAGTATTGTGTGTCAGCACAGACACACTACATGACTTTATGGTGCAATCTGCTGCATCATAATGACAGTGAATCACTGTCGCTTTGGGTTGTTCTCAGGATTAAAGCTTGACTGAACACTACATGAGTAAGAACAGAGATTTTTATTTGTCTTGACAAAATACAAATATATTTTACAGGAAAATAAATTAGCAGCAATTTACCAGGGTCAAAATGGCTACAGTCTCTTTCTGAGATTAGATAATCAATAGTTCAGCTAACGAAGCATGTGGTGGCGACACTACACAGGACCTAGTGGTACCACACAATATTTATCTCTGTTTGCAGGCTCATTATTATTAGTGATTTAGTAGGTTGGCCTTGCTCTCTTAATGATCTAACTCCTTTTAAACAGGAGAAACTGCTATTAGTTCATAGAGTCAGTTATTCAGATATTTTGACCAAAGAGTTATCCATCATAGTAACTGCATTTATTGTTGTCTTATTTCTGGAACCCTGTCATTTATCATCTTTGGGGACTTGCGCAACTTTCCAGAGGTTTCTGATGAATGGTATCAGTTTCCATCCAGTAGCTTAAGACACTTTCTTTTCTATGAGAACCTCAAATGGAACAAAAAAAATGGTATTGTTCAGTTCTCTATTAGAGACATTATAGTACCAAGATTCAATGGTTCTTTGAAGATATGTGGGAACAAAGTGACTGTGGAGTCAAAGATATATGTCTGTGAAGTAAAGAGAGTATTTCATTAATTCAAAGTAAAGGTCTGTCTTTTCATGTACCAAAGACAAGCTGTTGTTTTACGATATGGGCAAACTATAAAAAGAAAAGACTTGGGGAAAATAGAAGGAGATAAAGAGATGAAACCGCAGTACTAGAAGATTGTTAAGAGTGTACTGAATCTGTTTCTTGAAATTGCTAATAAGGGTATAGTCTAAGCTACTCGCTGGACACTGCTGAAATCCCCTCCTGTGTTTTCTAACATTATTATGGCATTATAGATGACTTGCTGTGAGTAACTTGAGCCAAACCACTTAGAAAACATATCCCCTTACTCTGAAGACTAAAACCCTTTTGAGGAAGTAATGCATTAAATTAGATTTGCTCTCCATTTGGGTGCAACATCCTTTAACTCAACACCACTAAGTCTCTTAGTTTGAAGCAGCAGGAAATCAATGTTACCATTAAATGTTTACAAGGCATCATTAGATTCTTGTGTGTCTTTGTTTGTTTGTGATAGTGCATTAGTTTAAGGATATCCATGAAAATAACTCTCCACTTGCTCTAATCACATTTTGCTGCTCTGGTGTCATTTCTCATGAATAGATATTGCTTTAGGAACCTTTGACACTAAAAGGACTGTCTAATCAAATATTTTACATTTATCAAATATACGCAGTCCAATTATAACACTCCTCTGCACTACAACACTCGGTATAGCTATAATTGCCTCCCATAAATTTGGGTCTACACCTTGAAGGGAACAAACACAACAAAGATAACCTAACAGTACAGGCAGTACAATGTCAAGTGTTGAGAAGCTAGTGGATTTAATTGGCTTGCTGCCTGTAGACATGACAATGGACCTTTGCTTTCTGTAAGAACGAGTTTTTAAGGAATACTGTTCTAGGGATAAAAGCTAAATCATGTAAGTGAACTTCTGGAGGTTTTTTTCTCTCTTTTTAAAAAAAAAAAAAATGACACAGAAAGAAGCTGTTTTGATTCCACTTTGATTGACACCTGATATCAATATAGAGCGTGGAATCAATGGATCAGTGAAGCAATCGAATATTTCTTTGTATGAATGCAATATCTTACCCCGCATCACACAAGAATAAACATCCACAGCCACATTTTTGGCTCTGTAAGACTGAATGCACTGGCACACAAGTGCTTACTGATTGTTGGCATATAATTAGCATATTCACTATTGTAGTTTAGCATGCTAATTCCTCATTTGCATGCTAATTCACAACACAGCTGATGCTGGAAGCAGTCCAGAAGCTGAAGTGTTCACCAAAGTAAAATTTCAACACTAGATTTCAACACTAGATGAAAGCGGTTATGATTCATCCTTCAAGGATCATGAATGTCACTCAAAATTTCAAAGAAAAATGTTGCGATTTCAATCTGGAGCAAAGTACTGAACTTACGTGTGACTCTCAACATTAAATTCTCTAGTGCTGCTAAAAATGCATAGTTCTGTAGTTCAGTTCAAAATCACTGAATGCCCAGAGGAGATTGAGAAATGTGCAAACGTCTTTTAAAGTCTATAATATATGAAGGAGGAAGCTATTTGAACTGACGGAAATGCATTAAAGGTTAAAGAGAAGTGGCTAGAGGATGTAAATGTGCTTTGTGTTATGTTGATGAATAGACATCAAAGAGGTTTTCTATCAGACATTTATGCAGATGAGTAACCTGATCCAAGCTATCTGAAAACAAATACTGAATAATGGAAGTACTGTTACACATCACAACATTTCAAAAGTCCAAGTAGTTAAATGGCATCTTCCAGCTGCAAGTATTAATGTTATGTCAGTATTTGACTGAACTGATACACTGTGGAGTACAAACAAGTGTTAAGACGGCATCACATTGGTGACGTTTTGTTTATTGCTTTTTTTTTTATTAAATGATAACTGAGCTCAGTGAAAGACTGATTTTGTTTGGTATTTTATTCGTGAGTGAATAGTTTTGAAAATGTCTCGTGCTAATACATATTCAGCCAGTGACATTTCACAGCTGATGCCAGGCACCAAAAATTCCATCATATTATGTGGCTGACTCCAAAACAATATGGTGAAACAAATTATTGCTCAGTCAGAGCTGTAGATGATCTATTATAGTGGGTTCTGCATACAACAACAGCAATGTATGCACTTTATCAAGTGAAAACAACATCAGCCTCAGAAGAGAAAAGGTTGAGATATGCCTTACAAACAGTTTTTATCATACTTTTCTCTTAAAAGGAGGTGGAGGTATATAATACTGAAGGAGCTAAGTGGGTTGATTTGAGCTATGTCACATTTATTTGGAAGCCACTGAGGCGAAGAATAAATCTAAGCACCCCATAACATTTCCTACTGCTCTGTGTGACCACTTGACCTCATTAAGAATATGCTTCACACAGAAACATCTTTAGTCTTCATGGGACTTTTCGTGCCTCTATTTCAGACTGCATTACTGTCTGCCCGAGGCAAAAAGGTTCTGACACCCTTATTATCACAATTAATGAGCAATATTCAGCAAACTGAATAGGTCTCTGATCATAACCAAAAACACACATCATTTAAACTCACCTCTCACAGACAGAGTGAGTGTGCTGAGAGTCAAAGACAAATGGGATGAGACATTCAAACACACCCATAAAAAAAAACTAAATGAACAATTTGAGCAAACGCAAATGTCAGCACCATTAAGCCATGCAGTTTTTTCAGTTCAGACATTTTGTTTATCATGAGGACAGATGATGGATAAAATGATGCCTGGTGGAACAGAGCGTGAACATCACTGCAGTAATCAGTACATATTGCTTTTTTATCTGTCAAACCTAAAGTTGGAATAGGTCAAAAACTAATTTTATGGATTTTGTTGAGAGCGTGGAGGGGCCAAGGGACTGTGTTTATATGTCATTCTGATATTTCATTTTTTTCATTTCATGCACTATATATAGTGTTCAATATATAGAGAAATTTTTTTTTAAAAATCAAGTGGGCGTGCTTCAGTCATGTGTTGGATCCATGTGCTGGTAAAGCTCTGCACTCTGAAGTGCCCTATTTTTACAGATGAGGGGACAAGAACAGGAACCAGGGAGCTTTACAGACTGCCCAATCCATGTATCATCATCACCTTTAGATAGTCAAAACACATTACTTAATCACCCTGACAAAGTACTGACTCACAGGATATGTAACCGTTCCAGTGGGTGAGTAGATGTGGTCTGATATGGTTTTACAGCACATAACCTCTGCACTACCTTCAACCTACACTCTCTTTTATGTTGAAGCAGCTTCAGAACATGGGTGGACATGTTTGCAGTATTTGCATGTTTTTTTTGTTTTGTTTTGTTTTTAAATGTATTAAAAATGAGACATGAAATGTTCAGATTTCTTGAATTGCTGACACATCACACTTTACACCTTTTTTAACATTTGTTCTATTAGCACAATTTTTTTTAATACTGTTTTTAACAGTATTCCCCTGATTGGGATCAGGGGAGTTCAGTGGCCACATAGTCATTTAAAGTGTTACTTTGTCACGTTCCTTGAACCATTTCTGAGCATTTTAACTGTGTTAGGAAGTACTATCCTACTGGAGGAGGCTGCCGCTGTTGGGGGCGCCATTCCCATATGGGTTTATAATTGGTTTGCAACAGTACTGGTGGTGGCCTAGGTGTCAAATTTACATCACCAGGAACCACAGCACCCAATGTTTATCGTCAGATCACTGGATTGTAATGAGATCATGAATACTATTTATTTTACCTGTCAGCAGTTTTAATGTCATGGCTGATTGCTTTATACACAGTTAGCCCACTCTACTCTTCCTCCAAGCAAAGCTAGACTAACAAACTTTCTCTAGACTGAGGATGTTTTTTGTTTGTTTATTTGCTGTTTTTTTAAATGGCTTTCGTAGTTTATAGTACAATACCTTCTATCCATCAATGAAGCAGTTCCACACAAAAAATACCACAACGTTATCCAAAGTTAACATTAGTGGCCTGTCCATTTTTACAAGGTGCTACTTAATCCTTACATACTGTTTAAATTTCATGCCTTGACAGTATGGACAGAGTCAGTTTTGACCCGGGCCAAGAATTTCCTCACAATAACTGTCTGTACCAAATCTCTTGATGCATGCTCAATAATCCAGGTAAAAGAATCCCAAAAAGCTGAATCTGTTCTGTTCTTCTTCAGACTGAAGAAGTCACTTGGATATAGTGACGAAACGTTTCTCCCACTAAAAAACGCTACGTCCAGATGAACAGATTCAGCTTTTTGGGTGTCTGTACCAAATTTTGAACTACAGATCTATTTAGAATAACCTATTTGAAATCAATAAATTGATGAATAGTCATTAATTAATGTTTCAAAGACCAGGGAGAGTGTATTTCTAGAAAAAACATCTACTATCACACAATATCATATCCTGTTTTACCTAAAACATGCAAGCACAGCAGCCACAATGAGTTAAATATATTTTATTGAAAGTGGAAATGGCAAGAACTTTCTGGAACTGTTATATATATATTCATTATATAACCATGTATAACCTTTACAACCTGTTAAACTATGTCCTCACTGATATATATAATTAAAAAGAATCTTCATAACTGTCCTATTGCCCTTGCAAATCAGTTTGTGCATTCAAAGCAGTGGTAGGAAACCTTGAGCGTCTGGGATTTGCACGCATTTCCCGCACTCACTGAAATGGCAGCTCAGGTGCCTTTATAATCTTATACCCCCCCCAGAACCTCTTTTGATCTCTGTTTTAATCTCAGTTAGCTCTCACTTAGTTTAATCTCATTTAGCTCAGAATAAATGGATTCTAATTTGTTTATTTTTAGATTATTTAGTTACATTGTTGTGCTTGTGACTGCAGGCGCAGGTCCATGTGTGTGTGTGTGTCAAAGCTCCCTCTGACCTCTGCATGACCTCTGTGTCTTTTGTGCACCATATATGATCACTCTTATGTTCCCTTCACATAGAAAGTTGTTAACTGCTGGACTAGGTTGAGTGAATGGCCCAAAATTTGCTGGCTTCTGTGCTCTATCTGTACTTGTCTTTTTTTGTGCCCACTAATGGTTTATACAGTATGTGTAATATATGGACCCACTTTGTCATTCTTTGTTTTTGTAATGGTTGCAAAAATATACTTCACACCATGCCATGGTTGCCCCGCATGTGAGGGCTCCCCATATGGTGCTCTTGCACTGCACTGTACTTTGCTTGACACAGCAGCAAACCATTTATGCATGGCACAAGCCATAGGAAATAATGGGTTGCAGAGCGCAGTGGTGCCATTGGTGTATTGTATGTGAAGGGCCCCCCCATGACCCTTCAAAGATCAGCAGATCTACTGAAACAGAAAACCTGAGCAAATGTGGTGGGAACAGTTCTCATGACAGTGTCAAGGAACTCTGTCACCACTGTCCCATAAAAAATACACACAGACATAGCACTTACAGTTTCACAGTTTCAAGATTCCCTAAAACCACCATTCTGAGCAACACTGGTGGATCTAAAATTCATCTGAATAAAAATGACCCAGAAAAGCCTCAATGTAGAAAAATGTGTAGCACCTACACAACAATACTTTCATTTTTGTGTATTTTGGGACACTTTAGGAAAAGCCATCAGATTTCAGGTTAAAAGAACGACATTTAGGGTATTTTTACTGCTGTCAAATATTAAAACAGGTCAAATTTGACCCAAACAGTATGTAAGGATTAATGAGCTTTGCTCTGTGCACAGAGAGTAACAAAATGTTAACCCAGGTCAGCACAGAATGATATAGGAGAGCACGAAGCACAATAACAGTATCTCATTTCATTTATAGAAGCTTGCATAAAAATCCCACAAACAAACAAAAGAAGCAATTTAGCTCAAAAATTATTAATAATATATTTTTAATAAATTATTAATAATTCAAAGACTGCATAAAGTCCTGTGAAAACTTTCTTTTTCACCTCTCTGTATATACGTACTATATACTGAGCACAGATTTGTGCTTGAACACAAAAAAAATCGATGGTACCTCTCTAATGGTACCTGTCTTTTTTAAAAGCTTCTCCTGCCTGAGGTATTGTCATGAGTCTGCAAAACTATCTTTCAGTTCTCTCCATTTCTATCCTATTCTCCTTTATCTCCTGGGGTGGCCACTGAACATAAGGAAACATTATTCATCCTCAGACAATGAGCCAAAACTTGTCTCCATGGTTACCAGGTGTGAAGCGGATAATGCCAATAGCTGTCTTGTGTTTAATCTCTAAGCTGTCTTAATTGTGTGATCTCTCTCCCTCTGTCTATCTCTCCCTGCCTCCAACAGCCTAAACAGGGTTCAGCTATCGCTTCATAGTGAATTGGATCCCGGCAGACGTTGTGGTACCAATGAAATCTGACCTCTATATCAGTGAAGCCATATATACTGATTGAATGGTGACTTGTTTGGAATCTATTTAAGGGATGAAGTCCATTAAAAGGACTAAAAATTGTAAATGAGTTTTGTTCAAAATCTATACTACCCCCTGCTTTTGTATATTTGCTAATACTGCATACATTAACCCCGACTCCAACCCTTTTGCTCACACAGAGACACATATGCACACACAGGCAAGTAAATACACACATTCCCTGATCTCTGGTTTCTCTTAAGTGGTTATTAGTGTTTCCAGAGGCCAAATTACATATAGAATCACTTTATGTCAGAGTGTTCATTATTTTTACACCATCAGAGCTTTGTGTGCATTGAAAAAGGCACAGTGAACAGTGAACTCAGCCTCTGTTAACAATGTAAACAAAACAGGGATGAAAAAAGCAGTGGAGCCCTAAGGCATAGGGATTAAGGTGTTGTAGATTGGCGCAGAAAATGCAATCTGGCTCTTCAATTCAAAACATGTTTGGAAATATATTAAGGCAGAAGGAGTGGCATTGCACAAACATGCAGAATCATGGATTAAAGTAAGCTGTTAATAACCTTAAAACATCATAAGAGACAAAGAAACGTTGCAAACAAGATGAAAAACATTAGCATAACTAAATATTAACAAAGCAAGAGATGTTAGAAAACACTATTTGTTTCCATTGCATAGGTGATATATCACAAAAGGGAAAAGATATAATGAGTATGAGTATTTGGCTCTTTCCCTACAGGAACGTGATGACAAATTCATTATTAACAAATACACAGCCAGGTGCTTAGACACCAGCTTTTTACCCTAACAGTTAAAAACCTGCTAATAATGTGACTTAACAGGTGTTACAGAAGCACACAGATGGCTCTTTTATCACAAGCATATTTTTGTAACTCATTGTTTTAGACATGACATATAAAATTAGATCATTATAACTTCCAATTAAGTATTTAAAAAAAGACTTCTTGTCTTTACGGTGCATTAAAGTTAATTACCATATCAAAATCTAAAGTTTAGCGGTTTTAGTGTTTTGCTTTGAAGTTTGTCACTACCAACGCAAAACACAAAGAAATTTGTCATCATTAAGGACACACTGTTTTATTAAGTCACCCCAGCTTTCAGTAATTGAGTTAAGCAAGCTTGTTGAACCAGTGGGCAAAGGTTTAGAGGACTGTGTAGAAAATTAAAAACACAGGTATGGAGCAAATTTATGGTAAAAAAAAAAAAATGTCTTTCTAACTAAACTATGGTAACCGTCATAAAAATTTAGATCATTTGTAATTAAAAGCCTGACAGGACACAGTGCCTGATTTCAGTGTTTCCATGTCTGAGGTGGGTTTAGGAGAAATGCATTTTAATGTGTCAGGGGTCTGCATCATGACTAGCGGCCAAATTTCCAGTTTTACTGTACTAGAATGTATTTAAAGGGGAAAACCCTGAAACCAAAGCCTGTCTTAGTAGGAAACTGATGACTCTGTGCTGAATGAGCCAAAATACCAAAAACTAACATTATGGCATCCGAAGTTAAATTACTTTAGGGGAGATAATGTATTTGTTTCCTTTGTTACTCTGTTCATAGGAGAACAGTCTTTTAGGATAACAAATGGTTAATTTATATGACAGCCAAACAGATGCAGTGGTGAACCGCAGTGACAGCTTTGCTACAGGAATAACAACACTGCAGTAACAACTACAGGTTGCTGGCAAGCTTCATTATTGGCACTCTATGTAATAACTGTATTATACATACAACATGGTGTATAACATTTGCTAAACATATATTCATACAGCTCCCACTAATTAGGATAAATGTAATTTTTTTTCCTTTAATGAAAATATGTTGATTACCAATTTGTAGACAAACTGTGTCACCAACAAGCACTGATAAGCTTTTAAACAGAACCTGGTTAGACATGCTAAAGCCATGAAAATGGCCCTGACCTTGACTGCAGTTTGTGGCACAAGTCTTGATAAACAGGTGGGCTCATTAAGAACAAATCATAGGCTGCTGGACTGTCAACACTGTGCGTGCTTCCAGCCAAATTGCAGATGCACATCAGTTGCTGTTTAAAACTTATGGCTAATTGTCTCTGAAAGCGCACATTTTCCTCTAAAAGCTGTTTGGAATGCTGCTGCTCTTCTTAGTGTGCATAAGTGTGCAAGTGAGCATGTGCGTGTGAGAGAGAGAGACCAGCATATCCTGAGTTACTCCTTTACACTTCAGTGTAGCGCCTGCAGTTTCTCAGGCCAGTCATCCATTAAGACTGTGATTGCTGAAGTAGGCCCAGGGTACACTCTGTACTGACACCCTGGTGCCAAAAACAGCAGGCTGATCTCCACCAGCTTCACAGCTTTTTGTTTTTTATATGCTCGCACCATCTTATTCTCTTTTTAAAAATGTTAAGTTTATGCATAAATATCTTTTTAATTTTTCCTTCATTAAACTATGCGTTGGCATGCATTAACATGAAACAAGGGCAAAGCATGAAAACTGATTTGTGTTAAAACTGTTTCCTCCCTTATTTTTGCTGCAATAGGCTGCTGGGGGCTTCCCATGATGCACTGAGTGTTTCTTCTTCACTCACCTTTTTTCACTCACTATGGGTGTATACACCCCTCTACATTTAATCGTTACTTATTACTTATTAATCTCTGGCTCTTTTCCACAGTGTGCCTTTTGTCCTATCTTCCACCCCTCACCCCCACCGGTCACAGCAGATGGCTGCCCCTCCCTGAGCCTGGTTCTGCCTGAGGTTTCTTCCTGTTAGAAGGGTGTTTTTCCTTCCCACTGTCGCCAAGTGCTTGCCCATAGGGGATTGTCTGATTGTTGGGGTTTTCTCTGTATTATTGTAGGGTCTTTACCTTACAATATAAAGCACCTTGAGGTGACTCTTGTTGTGATTTGGTGCTATATAAATAACATTGAATTAAATTAAATGGAAAAGCAATTAAATAGTATTTCGCACATATCTAGTGACATATCTAGTCACTTCCATGGAACTATACTGGAATAATAACAGCAATGATCTAAATTCACTCCTGCTGTTTTATAGTACTACTATCAGGCTAACCGTATGACTGCACTCCAAAAATCACATTTCTATGAATTCTGTTCTTCTACAGCTTCCAAATAATTAATCTCTACTCTAAAAATGAAATCTTGATTTGAAGATATATACATATATATATATATATATAAAACAGTGGTCAGGCAACAGGTGTGGAACAGTTTATAATTAGACGCACTTTATGTGTTTTGTGTAATTTTAGTAACACTTTGCACCACAGTGTTTGATGATGCTCAACCCTGCCTTTCATCTCTTTTTCATCCTCAGTATTAGCTGGAACAGAGCGGAAGCTGCTTTCATATGTTTCTAATTTTATCTGTTGAATTAAAATTCATTGTAGCAACACTCCGACTGTCATCCACAATGCTCCCTTCACAATACAGCAAATAACCTGCTAGAAGACAAGCCATAATGGATAACATTGCACCCTCTCTGACAGGGCTTCAATTTAAGCTTTTTCTCAATTGAAAATCTGTAGCTGTGCCAGATGTTAAGCACTGTCAAATATTTCATTTGATGACAGGCCCCGACATGTCCCTTTCTCTATCTGTGTGGCGCAGAGCTGACAGGAATCATATTGTAATTCAAATGCAGTGAATTTACATCAAACTGTCCTGGTTCTATCGATTCATGAACATATTAGCAAACAGCATGGCATCGCAGCATATATGGAAAGAGAGAACGACTGGAAATACAGCTATAAAAATAAACAGATAATGTACTGAACACTTTTCATATAAATTTTTTTAATTCAATATGTGTGTCTATCGCAGCAGCATGGCTGTGTAATAACACTGCGGCAGTTCTACAGCCAAGTGCAACAGGCGGTCAGTTGAACAGGATGACATCCACGAAATTAATTACGAGCATGACAGCACCATGAAAATAATTCCCCAAGCTAATGAGTGGTAGGGAAGCATGTGCCTATATGGCTGTGTGTGAGAGATCTGGAGTGTGAAACAGGACATGAGCCATCTGCAATGACTGACTGGTGTTTACAAGGCAGAAGATGCAAAGATGTTAGTGCCAGACGGGCTAAATACAGATAGTAAGCCATAAGATGGAGTCCCCCATCCATCATCACCAAACTGGACTGAGATCAGTCTGCGCACATGGCTTTAACACTGCAGGTTTATAGTAGTGGGGCATTAAATTGCAGACATTACTATAAAATTACATTAGAATTATCTTATTAAATTACATTTTATGCTGGAAATGTTTTCTTCTTGTTTTATTTTCATTGGTGTTGCATTTTTATCCTGATCTTAATCTATATTTTTCACACAAATCTACAGGTTAAAGCTGATTGAGTTTAATTATACAGTAAACACACTCAAGCTGCAAATGCATCATAACAGTCTGTTGAAGTATGGTAATTAAATATATCACAACACTGAAGAGATGGATTGACCACAATGTGTTAGGCATGTAAATCCTATTCCATCATTATCTGAGCATAATAATCCAAAACAGTATCTTAAAAATAGCTTCCCTCTTTTTCAGTGTTGAATTCAGAGTTCAGTAAGGAGCCACTCATGAAGCAAATGCTTCAGTGTGGTTACTGTGTGGATAATTTAAATGTCCCAGTCCTAATTTGAACACTGTAAACTATCTATCTGAATCTAATAAGTTGCCAGTACTTTAAAAAATTATGCCTTAGTTGCATTAGAAAAACTAAATACAGTTTACTTAAGATAGCTAAGTCAGGGCAACTTGTTCATTGTGAGTCCATAGTACTTAGAATAACTTGATTTTTCTGAGTAAGCAATACTAAATGAATTAGTTCCACAGACATATATGTCATTTGAACTAATTCATTTATTAATGCACTGACATATATTGACATATATGTCTGTGGAACTAATTTATTTAGTTTTGCTCACTCAGAAAAGTCAAGTTATTCAAGTTGCCCTGACTTAGCTATCTTAAGTAAACTGTACTTAGTTTTTCTAAGGCAACTAAGGCATTTTTTTTTTCAGTACTCCAGTGAAAGAGGGAGAGGGGGAGAAAGGTCAGACATAGTTTTACTTTTAAATGCCACTGGCATCCTGCAGAGGAGATTGCCCTTTTCTTTCACTTCTACTTGTGTGATTAAAAATGAATTAACTGAGCATATTTGATAGCTTAAGTTATATCGATTAGTGTGGCCAGTCATCCAGTTAGTTTTCAGTCATTAGACGATGCTGTCTTAACCACCAAGCTAAAAAAGCTCCCTGCAGCAAAACAAATGATACCCACTAAGCAGGTTAGTATTGATTTTACATGGGCTGCCCCGCATAGATAAATCTGGCCCATTGCAGAGGGAAGGGAAAAAAAGAGAAAACATTCAAACTTTGGAATTACAATGGGTGTCTTTTCTTTAACATAAACTGAATGAGTAAATGGGTCTGTGTAGGCGGTTGAGATTCTGCACCCCTGGGGCTTATGGGAGGCTTCCAAAATGCAGCATACAGTACAGAACATTTTATAGCTTTTGTTTCAATATACTATGCAAACCTTTTTAGAGATGCCTTTTATGTACATCCCAGACAAATTATGGTATGGTGCTTTCTGGCAGAAACTCTGATTTTCCTCTTATAAATATAGAGGCTTTGGCTATATCTGGACATATGTGTTTGTAATGACAGCAGAAGGGGAATGAGCTGTAATCGTACTAATTAGAGCTGTAGACCTCATCTTCTGTAGGCAGCTACAACTTAAACATACATACATGCAAACATGCAAACATAAATAAATACAAATTATTTATAGGAATATATACACTCACCAGATTTAAGAAGATGCTGGAAACATTCCTCAGAGACTGTGGTCCATATTTACAAGATAGCATCACACAGTTGCTGCAGATTTGTCAGATGTACATCCATTGTGTGTATCTCCCATTCCACTACGTCCCAAAGGTGCCCTATTGGTTTGAGATCCGGTGACTGTAGAGGCCATTTAAGTACAGTGCTCATTGTCATGTTCAAGAAACCAATTTGAGATGATTTGAACTTTGTGACATGGTGTGTTATCCTGCTGGAAGCA
>VUQS01042700.1:3626-15714 GCA_015108495.1 Heterochromis multidens
ATATTTTAATAAAAAATTTGTTTTTGGGTTTTTTTTTTTTTTTTTTTGTGTGGAGGGAGTTTGGTGTAATTTTTTTTCCCCAAGGTAGTTGCCTGCATCAGAGCCATCAGATGTTCACTGGACTTCAGAAAGGAGAGCAAAAATTAAAGTTTTTTTTTTTTTGAGGCTGTATCATTATGTCTTCAACAGAAAACCTCTTGGCTGCCCTAGATAAATATGCTCACCTCTGCAAATGCATGCATGGAGAAACAAATGAACTTACTTAACCCTAATGTAGTCACTGTGGAAATGCAGATGATTGCTCTGGTATTTAAGCCACGATAAGCCTTCAAGCACTTGCACTCATGTGTTACGTCCAGGCTCTCGTTTTGATTGTAAGCTGGCCTGCCAGTGTCATAAGCTTTAATATTGTTTAATGATGACCTGTAAGAGGAACTGTGATGTGTGAGGAGATAATAGGAAAATTATGAACCCTGTCATTCCAAATTCTTTGTTTAGAATATATTTGGGGGCAAACCGTGTTGATTGTGGCGTTAATGTCATTTTGATGAACAGACTTGGGGAGGGGAAGCGGAGACAGATGGGTTGAGTTGAACTAAACAGAAAAGTAGATGTGTTTTTAACAACAAAGTGCTGAACGTCCTCTTGACTTTAGACACCTCTTGTTCTTGCTTCTGCCTCTGTTTGTTTTTTTTCCACGTTACTCAGCAACTTCTGCAACACAGCATTGCTTCCCTTATTTTTGTCCTTGCTGGAAATGGTGGTTTATTACAGAAACAAGCTTGTCTTAAACTTTTATTTTTATCACCCAGGTTATAAACGGTGCTTTTAAAAGTCAAGATCGCAACCGTCGCTGCCAGGTTTTTGTCACACGGGAAAAGGAAACATCAAATGAGCTTCCAAAAATAGAAAACACTTAACTTGTGGAGCTCAAGTAGCCTCCATGTTGCTAGTCTGCTCTGTGAGCCACTGTGACTGTGATTAAATGTTTTACACCCTATAACCTCAGTTTTTGATGCATCGACTATGTATATTAAAATACATGTTATGTTTTTTGTTTTTTAGCAACAACACTCTGTGGTGTTCTCTGGAGGAGCCAAACATTGTCAACACCAAAGAGTTTGAGGATCTTTTCTCTAAGGCTACACTGCAACAGAAGAAGAAGCCCCTGTCGGACACTTACGAGAAGAAAGCCAAAACAAAGAAGGTAGCATCATTTGGTTCCACTCACTCCGCAGCTTAGGTTTTATTTTCCTCGCTGTCGCAGTTTCCATTTGACTCTGGGTGCTGTGTTGAAAGCGTAATTCATCAGTTCTTTTGCATATGGTTATCTTGCACATTTTGCTAGCTGAGGGCATGCTTTTTTTTTTTTTAATCTAGCTTTGTTTAAAAGAGGCTTTTTGTCTGCCGTCATCTTCAATCGTAAATCCAAGAAAGAAATAACAAAAGGTGAACCAAGAAAAAAATTGATTGCGAGTCTCATCAAGTCCTCCTCCAGATTGTTGTCTGTAGTTGCCAGGTCCTACACTAGGCCAACACTGGCTATCAAGTTTACTTCCTTATGTGTGTGTGCTCGCCCCCCTCTGCTCAAGCTCTGGAGTGTAGTGTAACTGGGGCTTCAGAATTATGCCTTTCCCCCTTTTGTGCAAGGTTAATTCTTCTTTAAAGATTGAACAAATCAAGGAAAATCAACAAAGATGTGTTTTTGTGTCTTGATTGATCTGCCATTCCCTCTACCCACCAAAGACTCCTTGATGCTGTCTTGTTAAATGTTGCAACTCTGCACCTCCCTCACAGCCAGCGCTGTGTCAGCGTTCTGGCTGCCTTGTGTTCCTCTCCAAGGCGTCCAAGCAGTTAAAAATCAGTCACTGCCCCAGACTTTAACCTCTAAATCCATACACATCCCCTATTCTGATCAATTTGTTAAGGCTCCACTCGGCTCCAGAGGGCCAGAATGTGTATGTGTGTGTCCATCCCTGGATCTCCCTATTCAGTCAGGTCACTCAGACTGTCCAACATTTGATCCAACACAGACAGCCACATCCAGACACAAATCTCGCCAACTGTCTCCTGTCTGGGCTTACATCAGCCTGAAGAAGTTTTGACCCCCACTAATAAAAACATGTTAAAACAAATTCATAACAATCAAAAAATTCCATGTCCATCAACACACATTTGTAAGAAGGACCTTTGTGCTACACTGCCTGGCTTTGTTATCTGTGTTTAGACATTTTGTTCCCAGTACTGTGGTTTTATATAGTTTTTTTTAATACAGTTATTTCTGGGGTTAAAGAGGAAAGGGGAATTGTTTCCGGCTGCCTTGATGTTCAGCTCACTGGAAAGGTCATCGGAATAATAGAAACTTGTTTAGTTAATCATTTCCCATCCCTGAAAGTTTATACTTTGAGTGAATGGAGGAGAAATAATTTGAGCGAGAGATCATCTAAATAACCAGCAGATGATGGTTTCCAAGAAGTTCAGCTGGTTAATGGCCGGGAAAGAAAGGAAGGGGAGGGACATAATTTTGGGAAGTTTGGGAGAAAGGAAAAAAAAGTGTGATTGAAGATTAGCTGCTTCTGAGTAGAAGAATGCTCACAGAGGTGGGCATTATAGTTAAGAAAGTGGATATGGTTATGTTATATGGTGCAAGAGAGAACACTATAGGTCACTCAGCAACTGAAGACTATAAAAGTACTTGGGACAAAAAAAAAAAATGTTAATGTTTGTGTTGTGGGCCTTCCAGTTGGTTAAGAGTAGCCTGACAGGGTCCTGCAGTATTGAAACAGAGGCAGGCTCACAACCTCCAGGATATTTGGATGACACTGTAGCATTAGTCATGTTATATTAAGTGATACATGTAATTCACTGGCAAGAATTTTTAGCTCATGAGTTGCAGCTGCTGTTTTAGGCTTTTATATTAGGATATCACACTTTAAATTCCTTAGGGGGTACAAAAGAATAAGGCTTGCACAAATTTCACTGCGTCATCTTTCCACATAGGTTTTTGACCGCACCATTATAGTCCTTAGTTGCTACCTGTTTTATTTTATCAGTTAATCTAAACCTTAATACATTTGGTCTTTGAATGTCAGTAATTAGCAGAATGTACTTTGCAAATGATTAGAGCCTACAGTGATGTCTTAAAATCACGGAACAGAAAAAAAAAAGGTTATTCAGTTAACTAAAACAAAATTCATATTTGAGTTTACTACTGTGCAAAAGTTTTGAGCCACCCTTTCATTCTTCATTTTTTTGCTTGGGAAATGGGTGCAGTAATTTATTGAAACATGCAAACATACGTGGAAATACAGTATATAAGGCAAAAACCAAGTTTGTACAATTGTAATGAGCTTGAAAGTCAATATTTGGTATGACCACCTTTATTCTCCAACACAGCCTGAATTCTTTTAGGCAGCTTTCTTGTAATTTCTTCATGTAGTCTTCAGGAATACTTTTCCAGACTTTTTGAAGGACATTCAAAGCTCTTCTTTGGATGTTGGCTGCCTTTTCTTCTGTTCTGTCAAGATGATCCCACACTGCTTCAATAATGTTGAGGTCCTGGGCTCTGGGGAGGCCAATCCATGACTGATAGTGTTCCATTGTGTGTTTTTCTATCCAGGTATGTTTTTACTGCTTTGGCAGTGTGTTTGGGATCATTGTCATGCTGAAAAATGAAGCTGTTGTCAATCAGATACTTTCCAGATGTTGTTGCATGGTGGATTAAAATCTGATGGTACTTTTCTGCATTCATAATTCCATCAATTTTGACAAGATCACCAACACCACTGGCTAAAATGCAGCCCCAAACCATGACAGAGCCTCCACCGTGTTTTAGAGATGGCTGTAGACACTCACTGTTGTACCTCTCTCCTGACCACCTCTGTATATATTGATGATGATTTGAACCAGAAATTTCATTTCAATTTTATTCCAGTTCTTGTGTAATTTGGTATACCGCAGCCTTTTCTCTCTGTTTCCCTTACTTAAGAATGGCTTCTTGACAGCCACTCTTCCACTGAAACTATTGCTCATGAGGATAAAACCGATCAATGGATCAACTAAAAGGCCAGTTGCATCTCTCAGGTCCTGTGTCACATCCTTGCTGGGGGGTTTTTTTTGGTCTATTTCTTTAGGACATGACTTTCAGATTCTGTTCATCTGCTGTAGATATTTTTTAGGTTTGTAATTTCTTCTTTTGGCCTCCACTTGTCCAGTTTAACATTTTTTAAGGACACACTGCACATCATGCCAAGATATGCCAAGTTTTCAGCTAATAGCTCTTTGGGAATCACTTTGTTGGTACTAAAATACTATTTTATGCCTGTCAAACATTTTTCATAGATTCACTAAAGAAATGGGAACAAATTATGTAATTTTTGTTCAAAGTGCCTAAAGATACTATTTAAAATTGGTTCTTTGCTAAGTTCTGTGTAGACACAAAACTGGTTCACCCCTTGAATTAAGTGCCTTTTTATCCTTGAATGATTCATAGGTCAGTGTTAAGTGTCTGAACAAACAAAAAAAACATTCCTCTGAAAATGGTCAGGTACAGGGACTGGACTGTATTTCTTGCAATTGAGCTGTTGGTTAGTCAACACTTTGTTTCAACTCTTGTTGAAAACTCCTATTAGTTGTTTCTTAATAAAATAAATAAAATAAACTTAACCTTCTGTAGAATACATCAAGAAACTTCATGCGCAGTGGGACAGGGTTCCTTTTTTATTTTCTGTTTTCTTTTAAGCTTCTGGCAGAGCTGCTCCCGCACCTCCCTCTAAGTTGTAGGAGGTTTTTTAATAAATCTGTCTTGTTCTTTAGTTTTCACAAAAATCATTCTCCCCGTGTGGTTCTTTAAACACACTCGGAAGCTTTATAAATGTCTGCCCAGAACAGAGATTTAAACACGACTGTTGAAATGACTGTTTTATTCTGCAGAACCTGATTGGACAGTGATGTAGCTGATAGCTTCTCAGTTTGGCGCGACGTGTTCCTCTGCACAATACATGCAGACTACCTGCTTCCCATCTGTCAGCACACTCATTTTCAGTCTAATGTTGCCAGCGAATCTGTGTATGTATCTGTATTAAGGATTCTTGTTTGTCTGTGTGTGTTTGTGTATAATTTTTTTTTTTTTTTGTATGTGTGTGTCTGCTTGCTTGGACACACCTGTGTGATGACGGCACATCCTCAGAAGTCATTATGCACTTGCTCAGAAAGTGTTGCCAGAACATGCTAACACCACGGCCCGGGGGCTCTGGATGGCGAGAGGAGATGAGTGGGTGGGAAAGGAATGTGTGTGTACATTATGCATATGAGCCACTTCCCCGTTTTCCAGCAACTGCACACGCCAAAAGTTTAAACTCGGGGGATGCAGGCGATGCCTACATGAGTGAGTTAATCTTTATCATGTGTGCCATAGAAAAAACAAAGCTCTTGTTTACTCTGGAGCTTGTCTCTCTCTGCTGATTAGCATATCAAAGCTGATGAGATGACATGGAAGAGAGCTCTCCCACCAGAGAAGACCAGACCGGACTGGACCGGGGGTATAATTGCATGCATGTGGCTTCGCTCCGCTGGCTGGAGGAGGCAAGTATGGGCACCTGTATGAGCTGGGGAGCAGGCGATGGGGACGTTGGTGCGTTTTTGAGGATCGAGGAGGGAGGGAGAGATGGATGAAGATGAGGGAATAATTCTGGTTAAATGTGCCGTTGAGAGAGTGTGAGTGTGTTTGTGTGTGTGTGTGTGTGTGTGTGTGTGTGTGTGTGCAAATATGCACATTAGTAAACACAAAAACTGCAGTCTCCTCTATGCACATAAATCAGAGCTGTATCAAGTTTATACATGGCAAGTCTCCTTTAACAAACAGCAGCTTTACGGGTTTATGGGAATAACTTATGAGCAATCATACTACGTTTATTAAAGACATATTTGAAGTCCTCGCTATGACGTGGGAGAGTGGGTGTAAGATTAACATTTCTGGGTGAGACTGGGGTTGTTGAGTGTATCGCAATTGGTTATTGATGGGAAGTCTTGAACCAGTTGTTATTGTAACATTTGCCTGGCTGATTTCAGACAGATAGTCAGAGAGACATCACTGCAGAGCAGGCTGCTCGCTCAGACGTGGCTGTGTAAACTATCCGTTCAGCTCTGATTCTGCATCACCCAGGCCGCGTCGCCTAACACTGGCCACCTGCTTCAGCTCAAGACTCTGACAGTGTCTCCTTCCATGATTGTGTTTATTTTCTTAGACTACTCGTTTTTTCCTTTCTCTTTCTTTTGACTCGTCTTCGTTACTCGAGCATCCACAAGCACCGTCAAGTCAGTTCTTTTTTAATCCACCGGAGGGAGCCATTAGCTATTGGTGTCTGCCTGTCTCAGCATCAACATCTCCCATCTCCCTCCACCTACCCAAGCTGTTTTGCGTGCCTGAAGGCAAGCATCCAGCATCACTTGTCTTTTCTCATTAACTTAACTGTTTAGGCTAATTGGCGAGTTCTGCAGCCACGGTGAGCGGGAAAGGTTCCTGCGCTGCTTTTAGTGCGGCCCATCCAGAGTAGTTAATTAGAGGTGTTGGGAAAGCCTTGTGCTCAGCCATCTCGAGTCCCCAGAGTAGGAGATCCCTAGTGATCCAGGTAATAGAGCTGGAAGCAGCATGGCACTCACTAACGCCCTGTAATGCAATACCCACTTCTAAGGCTTCTGCTCTCCAGCTCCCACTGGACAGGCCAGTAGTCAACAACACCATAATACCTAATCAAGAAGCCTGACACATTAACTTTTAGAGCGGGGCTTTACCTTGCCAAAACTTTCTCTGGTTTTACGGCTAATTCAGTCATAAGTAATTGTGACCATGTGTAGGCACAAATAAAAATCCTGTGAATTTATAGTTTGTTATAAAAGCACTGCTTCTCTTTGCCGTGCTCTTCAAGACTGTCCTTTTATGGTGCCACTTTTGCCTTTGTACTTTCACTGCGACTTGATATTTTTTGATTATCTCACACATGTTCTCTGGTAAACTGGAGGAGGTGCTTTTCTAACTTTGCTCCCTCATTAATGTAACTTGACAAAGAGGGTCCCAGCTATGTGTGCGCGCGCCACATTTCCCAGTCGTTTGCGTCACGCTGATGGGTTATCACAATTAGTGTTGATTAGTTCGGTCATTTGGGTCAATCCCGGGTGATTCGCCGACTGCTTGGACTAACTGGGGCTTCAGGCACTCTGTCTCATTCATCATCTGTCGTCTGCTTTCACAGCCTCAGAAGGGACTTGGTGAATTTAACCCACCCTCTCACTGCTCAAATGAACTTTTTATCACTGTCTGTTCCTCAGTTAACCTAAAAATTATGTCATTTTTCTGAAACCTACATTTCATGTTTTCATTTTTTCTCCTCTCCTGACTCTAATAATGGTTAAAAATTTAAATTATTTTGTGTTTTTTCTAGATTATCAAGCTGCTGGATGGGAAGCGTTCCCAGGCAGTTGGCATCCTGATATCAAGCCTGCATCTGGAGATGAAGGACATTCAGCAAGGTGAAAAAATCTTTTCCGATGTCAGCCTGTTGAACACGTCTAGAAGCTTGCAAACAGCATATTATTTTCTTGTCTTTCACAAAAGGAACTAGTATTCAGATTCAGCAGTAATAAACTAGATTTACTCTCCTATTCCACAATAAAATGCGCTTGACTCCTGAGGAGATGCAGATGGAGTTATTTTTAGAGATGAGATAGTGAACTTTGCAGCAGAGGATAATTTCCAGTGTCTTGACAGCTACTAATTTGTAACTCTAGACACTTTTTTTTCTGGATTAATTTGTGTTTCAAGTGGAAAGTGGATGATTTTTCCAGTTACCACTGTGGGAAAGAAAATGCCTCGATTTGTCAAAATGTGAGATGGCAACAGTGGGATGAAAGCAGCCTTTCACTTTTTCTGTCAGGCTTCCTGCACTGGTTAAAATCAAATTGCCATCTCCTTCATTTTAAGAGCTGACTAGATTGATTGCATTCTTGGCTTTTCTGTGGAAAATGCAGGCATATGTGTGCGTCTAAGTGCCTGCATGGGTGAGTAAACACATAGTATTTGTGTTGGGGACATCATAGGTGGGCCAGGAATTAGTCCGGTCCTGGGACTGTGGCAGAGAATGCCTGCCGCCTGCTTGTCTGAGCATGCGGCCAGCAGATCTGTTTATTGTAGCCAGTGACGGTTTCCACAAGCCTAATGGGACTGACACCCCACTAATGATCTAAGCATGTACAAAACCACGTTCCACAGTTAGCAGACACTGTGCTACCACATAAAACCAGCTCAAACACAAGCCAAAAGCGCATACACAAGGACAACCATCTTGTTTAGATTTTTTTTTCCATTCAGTTCAGTTTCTCTTCTGTTCCAGTGTCAGTTTGGTAAAAAGGGCTGCTCACACCCAGCGTGAGGCTGCTTCCTTGTGCCTTAATGGGAGGTGTATGTGAAATGGACAATTTGAATCTGACAATGAAGGACAGCACCTTAATAAGCACTTCTGAGGGCTCTAGTCCCTTGCCTCGCCTGCTTGCCTCCCCTTTGTTGCCAAATTTAAAGGACATGGTACATGTAATGTAATTACAGCTGCTAGGGAGGGAGAGAGTGGGTAGCAGGGAAGTAGAGAAGGCAGCACTCTGGTTAAGAGCGAGGGGGTCAACTGCACCCGTGGAAGTGACTGGGCGACCTCAAGGGCCACCATGGTTCAAGGGCAAAGGGAGGCTCTCCCCCACACACAGCATCTCACCACATGACACACACACACACACACACACACGAGTGAAAAGTGGAATGAGAGGGTGTGAAGCCGTTGGCAGGCACGCTTTGATCTGTCGGTGTGGAGAGATATCCGGCTCCCCTTGGATCAGAGTGCTCCTGTGCACTCTGGAGCAGGCCCCCCTTTGGCGGGTGATTGACGGCTGCATGGCTGAGGGACTGAATAATCCACTCTAATAAGATGTAGGAAATGGACCTCCAGCGTTTTCTCTGATCCAGACGTCGGGACCACATTGACAGCTTCTCTGCAACAGAACAGCTGGGAACCAGAATGCAAATTGTTACCTTGTTAGGTGGAAGTAGTTGTTGGCCAAAATTGTTAACATTACCTGTGCCAGTTTAATACATGAGACATTCAGCTGATACCAAAAATGTCTTTACTACAGATTTTTTTTATTAAATGATTTTTTTTTTAATGTTTTTATCATCAGATGGCAAGTGCCATTTAGTTCCAGTATATTTAAGAGAAGGACCTCCTCTCTACTACTGATGTCTCCAACACTGGGCAACTCGCACCAAAACAATCAAGATGAATAAATGGCACTACAGCCCAGCAGAAAAACATGTATACTTGATTTTGGGATGTTTACCTCTTGTGGGTCGAATAAGTGTCTAAGTTTTGCAACTACATCCTTTGAATTTGGGGTGCAGCAGGTTTACCTGATGCAGTATGACCTGTAGTTTATGGTGACAAATGTTTGCAAACTTTAGCTTAAATTTTCAACATAACTGAAATTGCTGGCAGTAGTTTGGGACTGATTGACTCATCTCCTCTGTGGCCATGGCGGCTGTTAGAAAGACAAGTTGTCACACTGAGTAGCTTATTTCAGAGCAGCAGGTTGTGCACAGCCCTTCAACCAAACAACCATCAGCTGATCCAAAAGCAGTGGAGCTAGCCGCCTCCCCACCCCACCCCTTTTGTGACTACCCTATCCTTTCCTGCTGCATTGCTAAGGAGTTTCTTTCTCTTTTTGTGACCATTTCATTTTGTCTTCCATTTACACACTCAAACATAAAGTCTGTAGGATACAAAAATCTTTTAAGTGATTGCCTGTTGTATTCACTTTTGATCTGCTCCGGCGTCCTCCGTTTCTGCTCAGTTCACCATCTACTGCCCACCTCAAACTCATTAGTTGGCTGTTGGTGGTTCTAGCTGTGAGCTCTGAGGTTAAGCAGTTTCAGGCGTTCTTTTCTTTGCCATGCCGAGGGGCTTCGTCCCCAGTTCGCTTGTCCATGACAAGAGTGGAGGAGAGGAGCTTTAGTGTATGTTCAGCATCTGTGGTCTCAGACTCAGTCTGCTCTGCATATCTCTGCACCCACAGTCTGGCCACACTCCCAGCTTTGCTACCACAAGCTAATATTGTAATTAGGTGTATAATTCAGCTAAATGGCAATTGAATTATTCATTTTAGTTGTTGGTACAGATGTGGTGTAGCGCACAAGTAGCACCCTGGTTTTGGTCGAATATCATTCTTTGTTTTACTGGTTTGGGCAATATTTTTATATATAATACTAATATAAGCTCTCTTCTATAAAGTTGCTACAAATGTAATGTCCATTATTCAGTCTTTAACAAAATTAAAGGGCTGTTGTGAGTCTGTTCTTTAATCACTGGCAGCACTCAAATGATTTTATCCATTTATAACACTGACTGCTTCTAACAACTACCTGTTCTGTTATCTTTACCAGCTGTTCTTAATGTGGACAATTCTGTGGTGGATTTGGAGACAATTGAGGCTTTATATGAAAACGTGAGTAGCATGTGTGTAACATAAAAAAAAAAAAAAAAGGTAATGAGAAGGATAAGGCTCTAAAGTTGTGACAAGTTTAAAGTAAAATTAGATAACACCTACAGTGGGGGAAATAATTATTTGATCCCCTGCTGAATTTGTAAGTTTGCTCACTTCCAAAGAAATGAAGAGTCTCTAATTTTTATGGTAGTTTCATTTTAATGGAGAGAGACAGAATATCAGCCCAAGTTATAAATTAATTTGCATGTCATTGAGTGAAATAAGTATTTGATCCTCTACAATTCATCTAGAATTCTGGCTCTCACAGACTGGCTGTTTGCCAATGTGGCACACAGATTACAATCAATTAATCAATCAGTCAATCAATTGCAAATACTCCTGATCTCAACTTATGTGTATAAAGCACACCTGTCCACAGAATCAATTTCTTCCATTCCAGCCTCTCCACCATCATGGGCAAGACCAAAGAGCTGTCAAAGGATGTCAAGGACAAGATTGTAGACCTGCACAAGGCTGGAATGGGCTACAAGACCATCAGCAAGAAGCTTGGTGAGAAGGTGACAACTGTTGGTGCGATTATTTGGAAATGGAAGAAATCTAAAATGACCATAGAAAATCTGGGGAAGGAGCTAACGCTTCGAGCCAAGCAGTAGCCAAGAAACCTAAAGAGAGTTTCTGTAAAGAGACGTGGGCCAAAACCTCTCCTGAGATGTGTGCAAACCTGGTGACCAACTACAAGGAACGTCTTACCGCTGTGCTTGCCAACAAGGGTTTCTCCACCAAGTACTAAGTCATGTTTTGCTTTGGGATCAAATACTTATTTCCCTTAATGGCATGCAAATCAATTGATAACTTTTATGTAATGTGTGTTTTTTTTTTTTTCCTGGATTTGTGGTTGATATTCTGTCTCTCCATTAAAATGAAACTGAAAATTAGAGACTGTTCATTTCTTTGGAAGTGAGCGAGCTTACAAATTCAGCTGGGGATCAAATAATTATTTCCCCTGCTGTACATGTTAAGGAAAGAAATAAGGTTTACATATGTATCTTGAAATCTTCTCTAACAAAAAGTTTAGTTACCTATATTTCAACAAAATAAAACAAAGTACAGTATTGATACACATCTAGGTAATGACCTTTGCATTGTGTCTCTCAATAGAGGGCCACCAGTGATGAGATGGAAAAGATAACGAGACATTATGAGACATCCAAAGAAGATGAAGTCAAACTGCTGGACAAACCTGAACAGTAAGCTTTTGTTTTTATCAGGTGTCACCAATTTTATAATATCTGAAATACCTATCAGTATCAAGACAGTATATATGTATGTATATGTATATACATATATACACATACACACATATACATATATATATATGTGTGTGTTTAAACGTGTGTGTTTATACGTGTGTGTGTGTGTGTGTGTACGTACATACGTGTGTGTGTGTGTGTGTGTGTGTGTGTGTACAGTGGTGTGAAAAAGTATGGCAGTAATCAGGCCTGGGTGTGGCTAGTGAAACTGAAATCAGCTTTCCAAAAAAATGTGGTTA
>VUQS01042701.1:1625-16416 GCA_015108495.1 Heterochromis multidens
TTTTGATTGCTGCTGGAGGCAGGCTGGGGCCTGATCAACCCTGGCCGGGACTCCCGGGAGAGGGTGCCTGATGCTCAAAGACCCCAAACACCCAATGACCACAGGTTACATCACTGATGATGCGTCCCAGCGCATCTGTGAGATGAATCTCACATCACGGTGACTAGTTACTGACAAGGAACACAAAATCTTGGCCCTGCTGAAGCCACTAAAATGGGCCACTGTGACTGATTACAAGCTGGTGGGTTCCCAGTTTGAAAGTTATAAAAAAAAAAACACTGCACAGAACTGATGCTGCTTCAGTAGTGTTCATATATAATTGTGATCAAGGGTTTTTCCCTTTAATTCACTGTATTTTATTAGGCTGATTGATTATTTAAAAGAATTATTTTTTAAAGCACAGATTTTACTTTTAGAGCCTTTTACACATTGCTGTAAATACCTCCAAATATACTCTTGTCACTCGGTGCTTTCAGGTAACAAACAAAGTGTAACCTCTTGTCTGGCACTCCTATTTAATTTTTATTTAGAAGTGAAGGAGATGCAGTGAAACCAGTTTTCTTATCACCATGCTGTCATGCCTCCAACTCTGAACAAACAGCAAAAAACAGAAAGCTCAGGATTAACCAGCTGTGAAGCTCTGTCACATTTTTTTCCAGGAACACATTTTTTCATGAGAAACTCCCACTTCAACACAAAGCTTTCAATTGTACACACTTTATCAGTAAAACATCTCAAAACATTTGTCATGACCACACCCACTGTTGGACTGCAGCCTAAAAAACAAAACACAGAAGTTAATGGTAGGATTAGTTTCAATAACCTCTGCTTTGTGCTGGAGCAGGCGATGCAGGGCGTTGCTGAAGAAAAGAGTCGTCTTTGTCAGCTTTGACTGTGAGTAAAGGTTAAAACATCATGGTACGTCACCGTCCTCATGGCCAGGATTCATGTTACTGTGTCACAATAATAAGAACCAGAGCAACCAATCAGAGCAATCAAGATCCCTGATGAGCATCATGCATGGTGAGGAAATCCTTTTCCTTCAAAAGTTCTCCGCATTAAAAATGTTTCAGTGTGAAAGAAGCCAGGAAGTGCATTAACTGTAGGCTCATTTCGATGAAAGTGGAACTACTCTTCTCTTTAATTATTTTTTTTATTCTTGGCCTGCACTAGAGTAGCTGTGCAGAATTCAGAATTCAGAATAATCCTTATTTATCTTATATGGGGCAGTAGTGCAGCCCCTCAGGAATCCTCAAACTGTTTCAGCCCCTCCCCCTTTAAGAAATCTTTCTTCTGATTGGCTGCACCTCATAAACAGAAGGTTTGGACAGCAGATAGGTGGGTTTTCTGTGCTCACAGCCTGAACTGTGTAGCTGAGATGACCGTATAAGGATATTCCCTCTTTATAACATCATACAGAGCCGAGAACATAAAAAAACTCTCCTAAACTGAGTGTTAGAGCTTTTGGCTCACAGAGATTACTTGTACATACACTGACCTCCTAATTTGAAACTTTGGCCATGCTCAATGTGAACCTCCACCATTTTAATAGGATATATGTGACAGAAAATGAGGAAAAACAGAAAAGATCCACTTAAAATAAAACAAAGAATGTTTAGGTTTAATAAAGATGCTTTAAATTATGCTCAAATCGCTCTGTGTGGAGCATATTTTAAAGCTCTCAGTAAGATGTTTGCAATTTGTTTTGATCCTGACTGGTTTATCATCAGAGGAATCCGTTTTATTTTCTTTCACCAAATAAAACTTGTGTGGTCATAACCTTCACCAAGCTCCTCACAAGACTCCTGAAATGAAGGCACCGTGCTCCAACAGAGTCAAAGATTTCATCTGTTTCTTAAAACCTGCGTCATATAGTATAAAAATAAATTTGAATTACTTACTACTAGGGTGACCTGGTGTCCCTCTTTTAGTTGGACTGCAACATTTATTCATTTACATTTTATTCTTCTTTCAAATTGTCAGAGGAAGCTTCTACCTCGAGACGTGTTTTGTACAAGTGTTTTAATCATTAAAGGATTAGTTAAAGCCAAATATTGTACACATCTTTCCTCTTTTTTACTGCATGTTTTTTGTTTTTGTTAGAAAAGTTGCTTATTTCCTCTTAGTGCTGTCATGATCCCAGATTCTTGTGTTCTTTTTATTTATTTTAGCCTTTGTTCTCCTGTGTTCCTCTTTTGGTCACTTCCTGTTTTATAATTGTTTCTCATGTTCTTTGTTCCAGTTTTACTTCCTGCTTTGTCCCCTCCATTGTGATTATCTCCCCAACACTTATTAGTCTGACCTGTTTGATTGCATCAGTTTTTCCTCCCAGATGTGAAGCCCAGTGTGACTTTAGCTCTGTGTGTTTTATTTCCTGGACTTTTCATTAGCTAAAATAAAGGCTTCTTACTCTTGCCTCTTGTCTGCTGCACTGGGGTCCTCCACCCTACATCCTCACAGTTCAGAAAGGGGAGGAAGTCTGTGCAGGTTACCCATCGCTGTCACCACAAAGTGATAAGGTTTGCAGATTTCGGCAAACACTCTTTGCCAAACATTTAGTTTGTTCGGGTCTGAAAACCCTCCTTACTACATGGAACCTTTTGATAAAGAGCCTTGATGAGCCCTTCCTCTAATATTTTTTACCTCCTCTCCCTCACCTGGATGTATTCTATAACCTGTGATCCCGTGGATGGCTGGGTCGACCAGATGGTAGGGATGGAAACTGGGATTATAGTTTTTTTTATACATACACATACAAACAAATGTTTTGTGTACTTATGGGAACAGGTGACAAAGTCAAACACCTTTTTAATTTTTTAAATCAAATGAAGAGTTAACTACAAGTAAAAGAGGATGTAATGCGACATGGACATGAATCTGTTTTGTGCACAGAGGATGTTGAGGAGCAACTGTGACAGGATTTGATGGTGCACATTCATTCTGTCAGTTCAGGTGTGACTTAGAAACAAAAATTACATTGTCCACTAGATGTCTGGATGTCTGGTGTTGTATTTTCTGTTGGAGACGTCGACTTTTCTTGGCATGCAGCCTGTTCAGTCCTACTGAGGGTCTTCAGAGCTTGACCTTCCCAGCCAGTGGACTGCTGGGGTAAAGTCGTGAGAAGCGACCGAGGGTCCAGATCGGGAAGACGTTTCTGTAGGAGGTGTAGCTGATGGCACAGCTCTTGTTGAACACACCTGCAATATTCTCCTGGAAAGGAAGAAAAAAATAACATATTCTATGTACTGATATATTTCACATGTTCATCAGCTGCACTTGACATGCAGGTATTAAAGGGACACTTGTCCAGATTTGGAGATATCTGCTGTAGCAAAGTCCGTCTTCTCTTGAATATAATAAAACTAGATGGCACTCAACTTGTGGGCTCAAAGCACCCTAACAATGCATTTGAAAACCTCAGCAGCAATGTCACTTTCCAGAAATCATGTTATAGCTACGGGGGGGATTAACAAATCTCGTAAGCATACAGGAACTATTTTCTTCCTACTGAACTACATCCCCAATCGTATCACTTTGCAAAGGGAAGCATGCATCTAGAGAAGAGAAGCTCACTCTGGTGAGCTTCTGCCGGGGTGTAAAATCTGTGCTCTAATCTTAGCTAGTTGCATGCTTCTTTTAGTTGGCAGATGTAAACAGTAGGAAGAAAATAGTCACTGCAAGAAGCTGCTCCAAACAAGGTTTGTGGTTTTGTGAGTACTGACAGAAGTGAAAGTCCATTTCTGTCAGTACATATCCATTCTGAACTAGTACAACTACTAATAAGGTTAATTATTGGACCTCAAGGTAACTATTTGCACCTTTACAGGCCAAAAGGCAATATTATATATATATATATATATGTTCCTAAGCAGTAACGGGAAAAAACAGCTGTCCTGTTTCTTCTAGATTTTAAGGTGTAATTCCAGGCGACAGTCGGTCAAATACAAAAATAAATAAGTTAAAATATTAATTTTACTCTGAGGTTGTTTGGTTTTACTGTTTCCTTTAAGTTAAATGAAAGCGCTTTAATAAATTCTCACAGGTTTAACTCTGTATGTGTTTCATATATCAGCAGCACCGGGGTGCAGAGGTCAGTACTGTTGCCCTTTAAGAAGAAAGTTTCAGGTTCAAGCCTTCCTGGAGTCTTTTTTGGTAAGAGTAATGCTATACAAATACCAGTCTATTCCAAGTCTATGAATAATAATATTATAAATTAATAGGTACATATGTACTCAGTTTTTTAAAAGGGCGATTTTTGTGCCTTTACATTAAGGTAAAAAATGATCACCAAAAGATCGAGACTGGGCCGGTACAAGTGTAAAATGGCAGGAAGTTAGAGGGAACTGCCCCAGCGACAAGCTACTGCATCCTTCAAGGTAGACTCTGAGTGTAAAGAGATATTGCTGCTGAATTTTTCCAAGTAAATTTAGGCACCTTGAGCACCATTTAGTTGTTTTATTCTCTAGAGAAGGCTCAGGTTTCTACAGGCAAGTCACACCTAAATAATACAGATGGATGAACAGCCCTGCAGGCCAGAGGGAAAATATGTGTTTGATTTTAGGGTGCGTGGTCTCTTTAAAGGAGGAGTCACCTGTGGCCAGTCTCCATTGGGCAACTGCTTGTCAATCAGCATCTGTACTCCTCTCTCAATGGCCTGCCTGTCAGGATGCCTGGTTACACAGTCACACACAGACACACACAGGTGAATACACTGTGCAGATGCATTACACAACACGGTCTGCAGACAATTAAAGCCAACCGCAAGTAAAAAAGTAAACCATACATTCACAAAACAACCTGATAAATATAATGCTCCAACCAGTGGGAACTCTTTATTCTGACCCTTTCTGATTGGTCAAAAACCCGAGGTGAGCGATACTTTATTACCTGACGGCCATGAGCCCTAACAGAGCCCAGCAGGTGTTGTGGATCTGAGCGGCGCTGCTCTGGATGTAGCGCCGCTGCTCGCACGACTCAAAGTCCTCCCCCCACCCTCCGTCTGACATCTGCCGGTCCAGCAGGAACCAACAGGCTTTCTGCACCTCTTCACATGCATCTCTGCTCACAAAGAACGCAACCATAAAATAAATATGTAGGCTAGAGGGCACAGAAGGCCTGTGCTGTTCAGTAGGTTTTGGAGAACAATGGGGAGCTGAAGTGTTGTAGGAGCATCTGTAAAATGTCAGTGATCAGCAGTTTGAGGAAACCTTACCCGTCCTCATACACGTGTCCCATGCAAGCAAAAGCTTCCAGACCAAACCACACTCCATACGTGAAGCAGACTCCCCAGGATCTGAGCAAAGGCAGGAGGTCAGTGAGACAGGACTGTCAAGCTCTGCCACTTTTATTAACTCTCTGCTTCTACTTGTGTTTGTCTAGTTTTGGCTTTCCCTGCACACTTTTTGTCATTTTACTTCCTGCCTTTGTCTGTTTTACCTCCTTGTCCAACTCATTAGTTTCACCTGTCTTTCATTAGCATTAGTTGCACTGTTCTGTCGCCCCATCAGCTTTGAAAGTTGGTGTAATATAGTTCTTTTTAATTAGGATTGCCCTGCTATAGTTAGTTATAAAGAACTAATTTATTGACAGGCCTTCTCCTCTTCCATTTATTAAAAACACACTTTAATGCATCTACACCCTTGCAGCTGCTGATTACATCGCTTTGTCTTATCTACACAAGACATACACAAAGACTGAGATGTAGGAAAAGTTCATGGCATCCTTCTGTCACCGTCTCATAGACAGATTTAGTGCCCTGTCCAGAAGGACAAAGCATAACATTATGTGGTTTTCTCTCAGTGTACTTGGCCATTACGTGATGTACTTTTAATTGTTTATAAAACTTTTTGTCCTCCAAACTGTAATTCCTCCAGTCCCAGAGGTGATGATCAGTGCACGGTTATCTCAGACGACTGAATCTGACTCAGCTGATCTAATTCTTTGTGGCTTTGAAGAACCACATAAACTGGATCACCCAGTTGATCTTGGCTCTTTTAAGTGATCTTTAGAGAATTGGCTCCTGGAGTCCTGATTTAACTGAACCAGCCAAATGGACATCTAGTGTGGTTTTTTTTTTATTTGCCTCTAATGTTCTAGATTTGGGTGCTCTCACTAACAAGGATATCATGTTGTAAACCACTAATTGTGGGCTCACCCCTCCCAGGATCCGTTAGGTCTCTGAACCTTCCTGCAGTACTCCAGCCCTTCTCTCAGAGTTGACCTGAAGAAGACACAGCAAACTCAGAGGATCCTCCTGAACTTCAGCGAGAACTGAGAAACTATGTGTGTTCAAGATATCTTCAGAAAAAAGACATTTTAGTTGTACACGTGTGTTATTAGGTCGGCTTAAGTTTAGTTTAAGCTGTTTTCACACTTGAACTTTGGACAGTTACAGGAGAATCAGATTGTGATATTTTCCAGTTGCCCTCTCTCACACTGTGGGAAAAAGTCCACCATGGAAACATTTGCAGTTATAGAGAAATGTCCCATTTGGTTTAAAATGGGCAGGACAGATGATGCTGAGTCCAGCTAATGTCCAAGCTGACGTTTGCTTTCTCGCCTGCCCGTCTGTCGGGTGATGTGCAGAAAAGTTCATGGCTGCAGTGCACGTGTGAAAACAGCTGTAGCAAACAGTACACCTCCATGTGGTTATCACCTCCACCAAGGAGGTTATGTTTGTCGTAGCCTGTGTGTGTCATTCTGTCTGTAAACACGATAGCTCAAAAAGTTTTGCATGTAAAACTTTGTAGGGGTGTAGAGCGGGGTCATGCTAACAATCCATTAAAATTTGGCTTCCATCCACCGAGATCTTCAAGGTCAACTTAGTGATTTATTGGTGGAAAATTGACTAAAAGCCTTAGAACTTAGAAACTATGATTCTTACCAGTGTGGTGTTTATTGTCAACATATAGAAAGTACCATATAACGATTTAAAATATGTCACATTTGACCTCTGACCTCTTCTTGAAGGTCAATAGATTGAGCTGAAGGTCAAAGTGATAATAATGCTGTATAGAGCTATTTAAAACTATGTTTCTTAGTGCTGTTGTTTGTATTGACGGCATATGGACATATAGGGAATGATATGTGGGGATTCTAAATATTCCATTATTTTATTATGACTTTGTTATGTTTGTTACAGTAACAGGTTATAACCATTTAAATACATAATAATTTGAATACATGTACAATGTTCCTGAATAAGGATAATGTTTTTTGTTTTGGAAAACTAAATAAACTTGTGATCAAAAACTTTTTTCACTTGATATTTATTACTAACCATTTAAATGAATGCTACACATGTACTATATCCACATAAATACAAATAATTATACTCAAAATTATGTCAAGTATATTAAAATTGGTTTCAATAGGGCAAATAACAAAAACCTGCACGTTGCACTTTTTTTTACTGCACTACAAACCTCTTAAAGTACATTTAAAAAGAACAAAGAAAACAAAATGAATACATAGAAAATACAATATTATCCCCTTAAAAGTAAATACTGCCCAGACAGTGAGCTGCCTTGGAGAAGGTTTGTGCTCTCAAAGTGCTTCCTGTGTGTTTATACTACCTTATCTCCTCAGCACGGTGATCGGGGTGGACCTTCTGGAAGTGCCTCAGAGCCTGTATAACCGCTGAGGTACACTCCACATATGTGTAATCTATCATGATGTCACCTGTTTGCATATGAATGTAAGAGTGAAAAGAGAAAAACAAAGACAGCACACAGTGACTGTGGAAAAACAGACATCTCACAACACGTTCCACATCCTGTTTCTCACTGGAAAATAAGCCAGTCTTTGACCTTCTGCCCTTTGCTACTGGAAAGATCATTGTCGCATTTCCATTCTCCAATGGAACCAAAGGTTTCCATTCTCCAAATGTCATGTTTATATTTATTGTTTTGCCTTTTTCAAATCTACATATTTGCAGCTCGAGTCACTCAGACAGTCCCGGCAGCAGCAGGGAACTCCTTCGCACATGATTCTTTGAAATCAATGTTTCTCTTATACAGAGAACATGTTTTTTCAGTATGATGTTAACAACACACTTACCAAATACCTCAGAGGGGTTGAGCAGCTCCAGGAGTCTCCCCCCTCTCTTAGTTTCATATGTGGCAAATCCACCGTCTGTGTTTTTCATGCTCAGCAGCTACAAAGAAATGACAGAAACACAGTGAAATGATGAAGAACAAGATGAGGAGGGGCTGGGTTTCAGTTCCGACTGCAGTCTAACTGAAAAGGCAGCAAGACCTCACAGGAAACCTACGATAAAACTGAAAATTATTAGTTAGTCTCCATTTTTCACAATACTACACAAGTTTATTCTGTATAGCACATTTCAATGAAAGGATTTAAAAGTACTTTACATAAAATGTAACAGGCATTAAGGTAAAATGAGCAACGTAAGACAATATAAGAGAATTAAACATAACAAAACAATTAGAAATTACAGTGCAGTTTAAGAACTGAGTAACTATTTGGTTTAACAAAAGGCAATGGTAAGCAGAAACATCTTCAGTCTTTATTTGAAAGAAGAGCGTTGCAGCAGACCTGCACATCTCTGGGAGTTTGATACAGATATGTGGACCATAAAAGAAACTCCTTCTCCATGTTTCCATGCTTAGTTTACCAGCTAGAATTCTATTTTTTAATATTTGTGAACACAAACAGCATGATAACAGTATGAAGTGTTGAAAAAATGTTACTGAATAAGTCTTCCCTTTCATTTCTCTGCAGACTCACCACGTTGATGGCGTCGCACAGTCGCTCAGAGGCGACGGGCTGCCTGATGGAGGGGCAGAGCTCCTGCAGCAGCATCAATGACTTCAGGCCTTCTGCTGTGCAGTCGGCCACAATCCAACCACAGTCACGCGTACTGAAGGGGAAACCTCCCTGTAAGAGACGTACACAGAAATGCACTGCATGTTTTTTAAACAACTTTTAAAACACTTTATTTTTTTGTCAGAAGGCAGAAGTGATTTATTTAACGATAATAACGAGTAAACTGATATTATCTGTACCTTGTTCATCTGTCTGTAGTACTTCTGATATTCAGGAGGATTCTCAGGGATCTGTAAGAGCGGCAAAACTCGTCAGGCATTAAAAAAACTGTTTTTTGAAAGTGCCATTACAAAAGCCTTCCTGAAGAAAGTCTTAAAAGGTCAGCAAGCGTGTATTTGGCCAGTTATTTTGAAGCTTTGTCTAAATGAAATTAAATTTCAATGGTCGCCCAGACACGGAAACTGGATGTTTAAAATCAGCTATCAAATCTTACATATGTTGTATGCTCAGGTTGGGTGTCTGCTTTGTCAAGTGGCAGACTCAGCCACTGGTATATTCTTATTTATAAGACTATTCTTGGTTAGCTCCCATCTTATTTACAGACTTACATTCATCAAAAAGGTGTGGAAAGTTATTGTCTTAGGTCTCACGATTCATCCATCTGTCTGTCCCAAAGGTTCGCAGCTCCTTCCTCCTGGAATCAGCTGCAGAATCAACTAAAACTTCAGGACCTGGTCTCACTTAATGAATTCAAGGCAATTTTAAATTACTTGGACGCAGTTACTGCAGGCTGCACATGTGTTGCCTGAATATTACCACCTTTGTTTCTGGCATTAGACAATTACTTTTACAAAGGTATTCATTTTTATTGACACTGAAATTTATAATTTTTCTTTTTGTTTGTTTGTTACTCCTTGTCTGTACTTAACTATATGTGTATGTGCTAGGAATTTATGCAACTTTTGATTGTACTGCTGTCCTTCTTGGCCAGGACACTCTTGTAAAAGAGATTTTTAATCTCAAGAAAGAAAGAAAGAAAGAAAGAAATGTGATAAAAACTGCTTAAATATCTGCAGACTTTTCCCCAAAATAAAGTTTTAAAAAGCTGGTTGTTTTATTGCTTTATTATTATTAATGTTTTATTCCACTTCCATTCGTTCCGTTTCATCCGTTGTGTTTTGTGTGCTTTTGCAGTGTTTTTCTATTTGCTGGTGTTTTCTTAAGTTGCAGTGCATTTGACCTCTCAGGGCCACCGTACTCTATTCCCAGACAGCAACAAGCTGTTACATCCTAATATCATAAGAAATGAAATATTTGCAAAACAAAAATCTGAATTTGCACCTTTAATGAAAATTTTACCTGAGCATTGACCAAATTTTGGTCAGTGTCAACAACTCCAGCATTCGTCTACCAAGATTTTCTCAGACTTTCGACTTCCAAACTGATCGGATGTTCACGTGAATTATTCCAATCGTAAACTAGTTTTTCGTTTTATTCAGACACCACATGAATACACAAAGAATAAAAATGTGTATGTTTTCATTATGAAAGCCATACGGTGGATGATGTGCATGTTTTGCTGCACCTGCGTGATGATGAGAAACTGATGGGCGTCTCGAAGGCACTCAGCTAGTTTAGGGTCGTCCTGGGCTCCTGCCTGAAAAAAGAAAAAAAACAGTAACACCTAACTGAACTTTCTGTTCAGTTTACATCTGGTTTTTATGTCAAACACAGACTGAAACAGCTCTTCTCAAGGTTATCAATGATCTATGACTAAATGACACTGGTTACATTTATGTTTTCGGATTATAAATTTGACACCACCGATCCTGACGTCCTGTTTGAGAAGCCTGAGGAGTGTGCAGGACTTTCTGGCTCACAGCAGGTGGAAGGAATCCCCAGGTGAGCTCTGTTAGCTGAGGATACTCCATTGTCAGCCAATGGTGAGCCAGAGACAGTGGGAGGGGTGTTACATATGAGCCCAAATGTTAGAGGTCATTTTTGTGTTACCTCGAGGAAAGCCTGTACAGCGAAGCAAGTGTCCCAGAGCTGAGATCCATTCGTCCCCTGTGTCAGAGAAAAGATGGCATTCAACACAAAGCATGAAACAAACAAGTAAACTAAAAGAATGTGTTTGGAAGGAAGAAGTTTATGTAGTACTTAAGGTACACATTTGGGCTATTCTTTGGTTTAGTGCTTATCTGCACCTCCGCTGTCACTTGAACTGATTCTACTGACACTCTTTCTATCCTTGTGATACACCATCCTCATCTATGGCTCATACTTAATGGTATTTTCTGCTATGAGAAAACCTTGGATTATAAAAAGGCTCGGTAAAGGCTGCAATAGTTTCTTCTTTCTCTTCTTTTGCAAGATCCTCACACACACCCCTTCAAACCGTTTGTCACTAGTTCCTTTGTTTCCTTAAAAGAGGTAAAACAAAGACGGAACAAATTCTCACCTGCATTTTCATCCCATCCAATCCCAACCTGGAACACAGAGAACCTACAGTCGGTTTACCAGTCTTACACCTTTGGTCTCTGAGTTTTTCTGCTGAATGAGCAGTTTTCCACATGTATGGTACATGACGGAAAAGTGCTTGAAGAAAGTTGTTCTTGAACACCGGACTTTGGTTTGTTTTATTACTGAACTGTTAGAGAGCGGCTGACTGACCAGAGGTAGTCTGGGATCCTGGACACGTGCTCCTGAAAGGCTGGAGAGGAAGGACCCTCGACATCCCAGCGAACCAGCATGTTGATAGTCTTGGAGATCTGAGGAGAATAATCAGCAATAATCTAACGTCACGCCCTCTTTTTGGTTAAAAAAAAAACTGTCAGTTTAAATAAGATGATTGTTGTGATACTTTTGTACACACGAAGCTTAAACTCCACTAAATCTGTGTTTTTTGGTTTGGATATCTGTGCATTCATTACCGGTCCGATGCTGATGCATTTAGTGAAGCGGTCATCAGCCTCGATGTGCTCATACAGCTCTTTGACCGCTCTGCCTCTCAGTGTGGTGCTGTGGTGGGCTTCGTACATGTTTAACACCACTGCAGGGCAAAATGAACAAAGTCACAGGGTTAGAGGAGAGATTCATGGGGAAGGTTGGAGGGGAATACCCTCTGAAAACACGTATTATTATCATTACTGTGTAAAGCATCCTCCAGCCTAATGTTTCCTCTTTTCTTTCTGTCTGCTGCTGAAAGCTTTGCAGTTCTGCAAAACATCTGTGAGTCTTCACTTTTGTTAAACCGGTCATTACAAGCCGCCTGTTTCATATCTGCAGCCACTGCAGGTATACAGCCGTTCAGACTTACTGTAGGCGACAGTGAGCAGCGTGCTGTGAGGTGTGTACAAGTCACATGCTGCCACATTGTTCCTCTGAGCCGGCCAGTTTATAGAGGCATAGTCCTGCACGTAAAGCTCCTAGAGAACAAAGAGCACGACAAACGTTATTCATACGTATGCAGACTACAGAGGAGGAGGACAAATTAAAGGAAAAACCCAGGCCCTTATTCACAAACAGTCTGGCAAGTCTCAGGAGGATGAGTCTGAGTCCCAGAGCAACTCTGAGCAAGGAAGTGACTAAAACAGACCGACAGACAGACAGACAGAAAGGAAAGAAGGAAGGAAAGAAAGGATGGAAGGAAAGAAGGAAGAAGTACATTTTTAGAATTGAACTCTGGGCTTGGTCTAATTACTGATGACTGATGAATAAACTGGAATCCAGACCTACCTGTGCAGCAGGTAACTCCACAGCTGATCGCTGGTATTCTGTATTTTTACTTTCATTCTTTCCTTCATTAAGCTGGTATATTTATACTTAATACCAGGAAAGATGTTAGATTTAATTACAGTCACAGCAGGAAGATCACTGTCTGTGAGTGTTTTTGTCATGAATTAAACATTCATCAGTTACACATTAAGATGATGTCATACAGCCAGGAACACTAAATACTCAGTTTCTCACTGCCGTTTGGCTGTACTGTGTTTGAGCATGGCGCCCCCTTGTGGAACAAAGTGGCCTGCACACCTGTCTGAGGCTGAGAACCAAGGCGTCTTCGTCTGCACTCAGTCTGACAGCGTAACAGTAGCTCATCGGGAGGTAGACCTGCCGACAGTGACACCACAGGGTGGATGGGTGGGCCGGCATCCAGGTTGGGAAGAGCCTGGAACGAACGGAAACACATCAGGAATCCTGGAATATTTATACATGAGGGAAAATGATCACTCTGCACTTCCATTCTTCTCAGGAAAACCATGAGTTGGGGTCAGAGTCGTGACCAGTGATTTACACCTCAACAAGGGTTGAACTCTTATTTCATGTAATACACCTGTACGAGTGCACAGAGCTGCACATGAGCCTGGAAATCATCCCCCACTCACCACATCTCTGGTAGGAGCGTGTTCATTCCCTCCCAGCTGTAGACGTTTAAAATGGCCAACCAGAATTTACCCCACGAGGGGATCCCGACTGCTCCACCTGCACCAAATAAACACAGAGAGCTCTGATACACTACAGCTCAGGATGTGACACCATGGAGTGGAGCTAACACTAAACACATCCTAACACATTTTTTGGTTTCTTTTCAGACCTTTGCTGTGCAGGTTGTCCCTGGCACGGACCATATCTGGGTCATCAGGATCCACTCCCAGGATCCGGAGTGAGGTGTAGCTCAGTGCTGTGCCAAACACGGTGGACTTATCTTCAATATGTCTGCAGAAAAGTGACACACACATCCACACTGCTGCTGTAATCAGCGCTCGAGAAGGTCGGCTTTGGAGACATGTTCTCCTGTCATTGTTTTAGAGCAGGAGGATCAAACAGACACTAAACCTGTGCCTGTCTGTTAGATGTGGAGACTTGTTTGCTTGTAAGGGGTCAAAAGTACAGATATTTTTCTGCTTTTTAAGTGAAACTCTGAGAATCTCTTTTGTGAGAGTGCAGAGTTTTGTTTCCTGGTATATTTGTTGGTTTTGTGGTGTTTCTACTTTCTCCTGCTCCCATGTTTTGTGTTAGTCTTTGTGTTTCAGTGTATTTGTCATTTAGCTGCTTCCTGTTCTACTTTGAAGGGTAGCTTTCTTGTGTATTGGGTTCTGACTTAAATCAGGTGAGGGTTTTGATTTTAATAAGTAGGGTTGTGGACCTCTGTGGTTGAACTCCATGTCACTACTATAGCAGATACACATCAGTGATATGGCGATGGACATGAAAAGATTAAAAAAAATAACCCATGCTGTTGACTTACAGACCCCAGCCTCCATCTGGGAGCTGGACCGAGCGCAGATACCTCACCATCTCCTTCTTCCAGGCTTCAGACAAAGAGATCTTAGCTACATGGCAGGTGATCAGGAGACCTGTGGAAGCAGGTAGTAGTGTCATGAAATCCTTGGTCACATCCTGATTACTGTAACTGTATAATTTATTATCACATACCCTGCAAATAACCTTTGTGTTCCATAATGTTTAATTCAGTTTGATTTACATAGCACTAAATTACATCAACAGTCACCTCAAAGCACTTTATATGCTTTTTTTATGCTTTTATACAAACATTGTTGGAGCCTACACGGCAACACCCCTCCCCCACCTGGGACAGTCTGATCACCTTTCTTTGTTTCTCACCCCCAAGTACTCACCACTCATCAACCGTGTGAAACCATCAGTGAAGACCATCAAAGTGTGGCCAGCGGGGGTAGACTCTGTACTCCAGGACAGGTTTAAAGACACGGACTGGAGCATGTTTGCCTCTCAGGCCACCTGTGGTTCTCACACAAATATTGACTCTTACACGTACTCAGTACTGGAATACATCAACACCACAATTGACAGTGTTACAACAGAGAAGCAGATCACAACGTACCCAAATCAGAAACCATGGATGAACAAGGAAGTGCGGCTTCTACTAAAGGCACGTAACAATGCCTTCAGATCCGGTGACGCACAGGCCTACAGTACATCCAGAGCAGACCTGAAGAGGGGCATCAAAAAGGCCAAGCAC
>VUQS01042712.1:0-17683 GCA_015108495.1 Heterochromis multidens
GTTTAGTTTTGCTTCCCTCTGTCTTGTTTCCCTGATTTAGCTCACCTGTGTTCCCTGGTGTTCTCCATCTCCCTAATTACCTCATGTGTGTATTTAAGCCCTCAGTTTTCCTTAGTTCCTTGTCACATCATCATCCTTCCCCTGGCTGTGTGTTCTTGCTCCACATTTCTACAGTTCCACGTTGCCACGTTCAGTTCATGAGTTTGTATTTCCTGAGTCCTGAGCATCAGTAATAAAGCTGCTATTTCAGTTTAGCCTTGTCTCCGAGTCCTGTATATGGGTCCTCACTCTACAGCCACACAGCGCATCGTGACATGATATAACAGTGTCAAAGCTGACAGGCAGGGAAACAAAGAAAGGAGGAGAAAATATAATAGGGGACAGAGCACAATTACAAAAGCACAATGGGTCACCAACTGCTGCACCTGTAAGAAAAAAACAAACAGCACCTGGAAGAGAAAAAATTGAAAAAACACAGATACATAAATCAACAATCTTGTTGTGTGTGTGTGTGAGTGCGAGTGTAAGTGTCTGTGTATGTCTCTTTGTCTCAAAATTTACTTGATAATCAGGGTGAGAAGCCACAATTAACCCCAGCACCATGTCACAAAGCTCAGATTATCAGTTTTCTAGTTTGTACCCAAATGCCCTCCACAGTCACAAGATCTCAATCCAGTAGAGCACCTTTAGCTTGCAAATCTGCAGCAACTGTCAGTGTGATGCTGTCAGGTCAATATGGACCAAAATCTCTGAGGAATACTTCCAGCTTTTTGTTGAATCTATACCACGAAGAATTAAGGCAGTTCTGAAGGCAAAAGGGTGTCTAACCTGGTACTAGCAAAGAGTACCTAATAAAATGGCTGGTGAGTATAAATGCAGTCTATTCAGTTATGCTGTATTGTAAACTGGGGGATAAAGTGTCCAGTGAGTGTATACACTAATTAAAATGAATGAGCCTGTCCTTAATGCAGTGGCTTACTTCAGTTCAGTTCAATTCAACCTTATTTATAGAGCACCAATTCTCAACAACAGTAGTCTCAAGTTGCTTTATATAATAGTAAGGTACAGACCCTATGATATAAGAGAGAGAACCCCAACAATAGTTGAGCAAGCGCTTGGCAACAGTAGGAAGCAAGAACTCCCTTTTAACAGGAAGAGACCTCTAGCAGAACCAGACTGGGGGACGGGCAACCATCTGCCAGTGATGTTGTTGACACTGGAATAAGCTACATCCTGACTCTACAGAAAAGTAACAAAATTGGCCTACGGGCATGCATAGAGCTGACATGTTTACATTTTATAGGTTGTGTGATATGTGTCCAACTATTTCGCTTAGTTATTTCTGGAGTGTGAAGTGGAAACAGAGTCACCATGAAGCCAATGTGAACTGTTTCCTCAGTTAGAGCAAATGCACATAGTTTTCAAAATGTCTGACCAAATGAACTACTATTTTAATCAATAACCAAAATATTTCACAGACATAATGCATTCCCTCACCCTCAATCCTGGCCTAAAATATCACAGATCGCTTTTGCTCTGCACTCAACATAAACCTAATTTTAACACTTAAACCAAGCCTTTGTCCTTAAATAGTTCTCTGAAAGCTTTATAATACACACACACACACACACACACACACACACACACACCCTGCATCAGCTTTCAGGGCCAGGTCTCAGACTTCCCAGCCACTTTATCTCAGGCTGTGGTCAAAAGAAACATGCAAACTTCCTGTCGTATTGCCTTTCAGCGGTGAAGTTCTACACAGCTCCTGTTTACCAGTTCACCGACTTCCATTGCAGAGCTCCTGTCTACCAGCCTCCTGATCTACATATAGTAATTAACTGACCCTCAAAAGGCAACACTCTCAAAATGTATATAAAAATAATGCATACAGACTGCTACTCCATATCCATATGTTGAAATTGAATTGTGCATCTTCATCTTTCTCTGGTGCCCGGTGGATAGTGAAACCTCCTCTCCTAAGCTCTTTGTTGCAGAAAAGATGAGAATATATGTGTTTGGGGAGATACAAAGTGGGGCTATCTGTATTAAAATAAACACTTCTCTGTATTAGAGGCATCCAGAGTCAGAGAAGCATAAAAAAGCACCTCACGCGAACAAATGTGTTTTATAATGTGGAAATCCTTCTGTGCAAGTGAAGATGCTCAACTGTATGCAATACAATTGTTTGTTGTGAGCCACTCACATTTGCTTATGAGATTTTGTCATTGCTTTTCATGCGTCAGTGCCCTGTACGGTACACATTCATCACCTAGAGTGTAGTATGACAATTTTACATCAGTGTTAGGAATTCCCAGCTCAGAGTTAGTGCTTCATTGTATTCAAGGGATAAATCATGCCATTAGTGGCTATGCTCCTTCACAATGCCACAAGGTATATGCTGGCCCAGATTAATCTTCAAAATGAGGTAACAATTCAATAACCTCCACACAGTCTGTGTGCAAACTGTCATATTTTATTACAGAATTTGTCAACACACGGATGAGAGGAGACACAAAATAAGCCAGCAAGAGATTTGATTTGGACAGATTTGTGTAGGCTCCCAACATTGTGTTTTGTAGCAAAGAGCTAAGCAAACAACATTACGTGCACACACTCTGAGTAAGTGGCTGTCACGTAAGGTACATGTAGCATGGCTAAATCTCTCCTTTTTCTCATCTAAAGCTGCAATCCCAGTAATTTGCCAGAGCTGCAAACCCTCTAAATGCTCTCAATTACAGGCATCAAGAGGTCAAAGTGTCATCTACACTCCAGTCAGATCTGCACATAAAGGTAGCTGTGATGCTGTTGCGCCATCACATTATTCTGCAGACACCCACCTTCATGCATTACACGGGTAGCACATTATGCATGCTTTATGAAGCAGCATTATAAAAGGAAAAGTGAACCAAATACCTCACATTGACAGAAATGGTCAGCACACACAAAGGTCTACATATTCCAAGTCAGAAACAATTACTCATCATCAGAACCTTTTGTCTCCTTGTGCTTTGTTGTTTTGACAAAGAGAGGGGAACCATTCATCACTGTGAATGGATGGAGACGCCATGAATTTACACTGTACCGTACTTCAGCGTGTTCAGCCATAGTCAGTGCAGCTGGATCTTTGGATTTGAGACAGTGGGGATTTGTGGTTTATGATTTATGATTCTTTGGGAGAGGAAAACAAACCTGTCCTGCATGTGTAAACATTTAACTGTGGAAAAAAGTAGCACTGTTCACTAAGGAAGTGGAACATGCCAGCAGCGCCATTACATATGATGAGCTTAACATGTTTCACTCCTGTTAAATTACACGAATCTCACTTTTAGTGAACAAGTTTAATAGGGATATATAAACTCAGGGGTCATGAAAAGTTGAAAGGGGGGAAAAAAAACATATTTCTGCTACACAAATTTGAGACTTTTTCATCCAGTTATCATGTATATGAAATTTTAATGATTCAGAAACTGACAGTGAATAAACTAGAGAGCAATTAAGGTGCATAGAGCAATGTGAACAGCCTCAAAACTGAAAAAAATTCTTCCCATCATCTATTTCAAGTTATAATTTCAAAAATACTTAGTTTTATTGGATATAAAAAGAGCGGTAGGATGGTGATGTAGTGCTTCAAATGGCCGATGTCACAGTGGCTACATCCATCTTTTATACTGTCTGTGGTTCTCCCTGTGGCTGTGGGGTTTGTCTTCAGGTACTCCAGCTTGCACCAACAGTTCAAAGACATGCATGTTAGGCCAGTTAGTGATTTCAAATTTGTCATAGGTGTGTATGTGACTATGAATGATTGTCAGTGTTAGCCCTGGGGTGGACTGGTGACCTTTCCAGCATATAACGATGAATACTAAACCTAATATTTGACAAATACAGTCTGTCATTAGTGGAAAATCAGTCTCCAATTGACCTGAACTCATCTGACACTTGAAAACTCTGCTCTAATTTAAAGTTCACAATTTGGGAATCCATATACAACAACTTTACTTTTCTACAATCTCATTGTGTGGCCTTTAGCCTGCTAATCATCTTCTCTCTTGCTTGAGGAATATAACTCCAGGGTACACTAGCTGCAACGAGCATGAAAATGTGGGTGAACCAGTTGCATTATGGGTAATGAAGTACCAGTTTTTGACAAAAAAGAAGGATGTGAAATAAAATGTTTGGTATTTCTAAATGGGTCTCAACAGTGTTATAAGTCCAGTGCTACAGTTACAGTCAGAAGTTTACATACACTTATCATGGGCATGAATGTCATGATAATTTAATGTTATGGTAATTTGGGGCTTTTCATGATTTCTTTGGACCGTTTGTTTTCCAGGGTGGAATGATTGTACAGCATACATTTTTAATGACTTTAATGATCCTGGAATCTGCAGTTGTTTAGAAATGGCCTATTAAGCTTCTGGAATAGCCTTCCCAAAGACTCAACCTCAACCCTATTAAAAATTTGAGGATTAGAATAATGCCAGAAGCTTGCTGATGGCTACCAAAAGAGTCTGGTTGAGGTGCAACTTGCTAAGGGACATTTAACCAAATATTAGTACGGGTGTATTTATAATTTTGAGCCTGTATGTGTACTTTTGAGCCTGTGTGGATTGGAGAAAATCCAAAATAAAAAAAAGAAAAGTTCAAAGAAATAATTAAAACCCCCAAATTACCATGACATTCATGCCCATGATGAGTGTACGTACATTTTTGACCACAATGGTAGGAGGCAAATTTTCTAAATCATCCCCTATTGTTGACAAGAAAGTTTCAAGGATCCTAAAAAATAGTTGCTAGGGTTTTAGCATGCTGCTTAGCCACAGACTATTTGCTACCACCTACACTTTTCTGGCATTGTTTTTGGTCAGATGCGCACCCTGTTTGGCTGAAGATCACAGAAGATCTGGATTGTTTTCTGTCTGAGATTATATTTAACATTTTAAAGATGTTATGATCTTCCAAACAAAGCTCTATACTAAATTGTTGTTGCTTTGCTTTTTGGGTAAGATGCAGATTCGTTACCTGCTTCATCAAACTTTGAAGTGATCCCTTGGTAGACAGCAAAGAGAATTCTAGCAATTCCCTAATGGACTTGGGCACCATGACTTATTTAGCAGACTCACTTTCAGTCCAGCAGCTGAATTTGGGCTAGTTTTCACCCATTTCATCTTGGTGCACTGCATCTTTCCCTGGACTGTCAAAGACCATGTTCTAAAATACATGAAAACATGAAGGTTTGTGCTTTGGTCCTCCCAAGTAACCTTATGTAGATATCTTGTACCCTTTCCTAATTAGCTTCTTCAACAGCTTCATTTACCTTTGAGAATTTATTTAGATATTACCTTTAAACCAAATAGGCGGACAGTAGATATCTGATTTATATCTAGCTGCAAGCAAGAACAGTAAAGAAGCATCTATTCCTTTTCATATAGATTTCTGAGTTGAGCTGACCTCAGCATCTTCTCCCTGACAGACTTTATAGCTTTGGGAAACACAAACAACAAACACTAAAACAACAGTGACATCTAAGTATATACTGGCTTAGAACTGACTCGATAAATTATTTGACTCTAACTTTTTTCAGCTAGATTAGAGTAAGAAATACACAATGATGAGAATGATGCACTGGATTTTTCAATGCTTGAGTAACATAAATACTTCCTGCAAACCTAATTTCCTATGAGTAGATACTACATTATTGAAAGATAGACTCTCTTCCTCAGCTGATAGATTTACAGATGCATTTACTAGTTTCAAGAAACAGGCTTGTTTTGAAAGAGTGGCTTTCGGACCCTTACATCTGACTGTAAAGGAGAGGCAAAGTTAACAAGATGGAGATGGATGAAAACATAATCTAACACTCTAACACTCTAACAGTCATAGAACTGTCAACTTGTCAATGAAAGGTCAAGCTAATTAATGTGCTCTGATGCACAGTCGAACAGGAACAGGGAGAGCTGTAACCAGACATTTGGCAAGACTGCAGCATTAATATGAGTGAACAAATTTTTCTCATAATTTCTGTCTTATTTTGTGTTTTTTGCCTCACAAATGGTGGTGGTGATGGTGTTCACTATCTTAGTTTGTGTAAGCATTCCAGGAGTTGCCAGCTAGCATGAAATAAAAGGATAATTGAGATTTTTGATGATAAACCATCAATTTGTCATAAGAGGGACAAATGTCTATACCATATTTTGCAGAAATTCATGCAATATTTTATTTTCATGTGAAGCCAAAAATGTCAGTCTCTAACATGGGGGAATCCTGCTGACTATAGTCATCCTCAGGACCATGAATGCCATTCTGTGAAAAAGTAAGCACACTCTATGATTTGACAGCTTGTAGAACCACCTTTAGCAGCAATAACTGGAGGTAATTGTTTTCAGTATGACTTCATCAGCATCGCATATCGTTGTGGAGGAATTTTGGCCCACTCCTCTTTACAATGCTGCTTCAGTTCATTTAAGTATGCAGTCATTTGTTTATGCACAGCTGTTTTAAGGTCCCACTACAGCATTTCAATGAGGTTGAGGTCTGGACTTTGACTGGGCCATTGCAACATCTTGATTCTTTTCTTTGTCAGCCAATCTCTGTTGTAGATTTGCTGCTGTGTTTGGAATTGTCCTGTTGCATGACAAGATTCCAATTTTGGCCAAGCTTTAGCTGTCAGACAGATGGCCTCACATTTGACTCCAGAATTCTTTGGTATACAGAGGAGTTCATGGTCAATTCAATGACTGCAAGGTGCCCAGGTCATGTGGCTGCAAAACAAGCCCAAATCATCATGCTTCTACTACCATACTGGACAGTTTGTATGAGATTTATGTGCTGATATGCTGTGTTTGGTTTTCTCCAAATGTGGTTCTGTGCTGATCTCCACTTTGGTCTCGTCTGTCAAAAGGACATCGTTCCAGAAATCTTGTGGTTTGTTCACATGCAACTTTGCAACTGTGCTGCCATGTTTCTTTTAGAGAGAAGAGGCTTTCTACTGCCAACCCTTTCAAACCCTTTCTTTTTCTAATTGTATTCTCATGAAGTTTGACATTTAACATGTAACTAAGGCTTGCGGAGTAGCTCTTGGGTTTTTTGCAGTTTCTCTGAGCATTGCACAGTCTGACCTTGGGGTGAATTTTCTGGGACATCCACTCTTAGGAAGATTGGCATGTGTCTTGAATGTTTTCCAGTTGTAAATAATCTTTCTCACTGTAGAATGATGGACTTCAAATTGGAAACGGCCTTATAACCTTCTCCAGATTGATGGGCAGCAGCAATTGTTTTTCTAAGATCGTTGCTGAAATCTTTCCTCCTTGGCATTGCGTTAACACACACCTGAATGCTTCAAACCAGCAGACTGCCAAAACTTCTGCTTTTATAGAGGTCCTCACACTTGCTGATGATCAATGAATCAAGTGCAATTCATTAGCAGCACCTGGCTCCTACTTACCCTCTTAATCCCTATGGAAGCAGTAAGGGTGTACTTAATTTTTCCCTTTCTTTTTCTCTAGAGTATAAATGGACTGCCTCTGATTGCCACACACGGTTTTTGCCCATCCCTGACATTGAAAATGTAATCCTTATTGCAAATCTTCTAATAAATACAGGATTTTGTACTGTATTAGAATAATATTATTGCTGGTTTTATTTATCCAATATGGACAGTTTTACTGCCAACAAACAGAAACTCACACCCTGCTGAGCTGTGATATTTTATTGGGCTCTTATAGTCCAGTTTGTGAATTTACTGAATTATTTTGTTTTTTACTTTAATGGACACAAAATAAACGGTGCTTATCAAATGCTGAGGGGAAACCAAAGCTGATCATTTAAATGCTAAGGAACTGTGGCACAAGCTCTCAATGGAGATTTGGTCGACCACTGAAAGGCACAGCTTTTGATTGGCTCTTCTAAGGGCCCTGTGGTAGACTGGCAACTTGCCCAGGCTGGGGCTCTTACCCAGTGAGTGCTTATATGGATCCTAAGCAGGCAGATGGATGGCTGCTGAGATCCTGTTGGATTTCACATTCTCTCCACAAAAATGTCAACCAGACACATTTCTTCAGTTTTTTCCAAACAACACAGTTGAATGTAAATTGTGTAAACATGTCATTTGTATTCAAACAGCATACACAATCATAATTATTGAATTAAGCATAGAAACTCAGGACAGTTCTTTGTCTTCTCTGTATCACCTTAACATCACAGTTATTAGACTTTCTTATATTATTTCTAAAGCTGTGCTCAGTCTATGACAATAACAAGAAGAAACCGAATGCCTGTAAATTTCCAAAACACCACCCACACTTCATCATTGGTCATTGTGATGTAAACAAACTACATGACAGCTTGATTACACAAAGTATGAGCAGCTACATTTCCTGTCTTGTATTCAGTATCACATCTGCAGCAAACTGTCACAGATTTCTCCCTTCAGCACAAGCTTATTACCAGGAATCATATTTCTGGGGAGAGAAATAAAAATATATATATATATGACAGCAGTAAAGTGAAGGATGGTTTGACATTTTTGGCACACTGATATTGAAATAAGTGTGATCGCTGCTCTAATGTTACAAGCTTGTTCCAAAAGCAGCATCGCTGCAGTGAATGCTCAATGAATTTGGACTCTTATTTTTCTGGGAAACAAACACTTAACACAAACATATCCAGTTTCCTTTGATGTGTTTAAGTATTTATTAAAATGTCCCAGCTGGGTTTCATAACAGGGAAATAAATTACCGAAAGGTTTGACAGATCCTGATGTTCTTCAGGAATTTAAATAAACTACAAAAAATGAGTCTGAAAATGATGAAGTTCATCCTTGACCTTAGATAAAGAATGTATGACGAATTTATCCTAAAGCTCAATATTTAAAGAAAGAATGAAAGGAAAAAAATGAAAAAAAAAATAAATTGTGAAGTGTCAGAAATATGTGAGCCACGTTAATATGCTAGTGCTTCAGCAAGGAATATCATAGTGAAATACATACTACATACTAAGTACTACAATCTGTGTAAAAAAAAAAAAAGTTTAATTCCAAAATTTTGCTAATCCAAGTGTTGAAGTCCATCACTCTGGATCTCCAGAGATGAGGTGCTTAGGGCATGTCCAACTGGGAGGAGACCCTGGGTGTAGACCCAGAACACACTAGAGAGATTATGGCTCTTGGTCGGCTTGGGAATGCCACCCAGTTACACCAGAAGAGCTGGAGGAGGTGCCTGTGGAGAGGGATGTCTAGGCACCTCTACTTAGATTGCTTCCCCCATGATCTGGATAAGCGGCAGAAAATGGATGGCTGGACGCAAGTCCATAACTCTGGCTCTCCAATCCATGAAAGATGTCACCATTATAACTATGACATATCAGTCTATAAAGATAACTTCTTGATCGGTTCCACTAGAGTTCCCTTTTCACTCTTCCAGGAATCATTTTTCCTTCTTACTGAGATTTTAACATGAAAGGATATAAGCGTATTTCTCAAAATGTGAAGCTACTCCTTTAAAATGTGAGTGGCGCCCCCTCAAAAAGTAAATAAATGAAACTGAGTTGAATTGGTGTGATGCTATTGCTCCTGGGAATTAATTCATGATACCATTTATTGTAATGTTTTTGATGACTAATACTACAATACTGAGCATAATGAGTAGACCTCAAAGACATTTTTTAGTGAATAAGAGCGTCTGCAGTGCCTGAACACTTCCCACCCTCATCCATGCTCACTCCGCTCTACCCCGAGTGACTGATAGCTTTGTACTGTCAGTGGGCTTGGCATCTCAGGGCTAAGCCCATCTCAATCTTTTCTGTCACATTCACCTCACTACCCAATATGGCTTGAGGACATAGCATCAGTTCTGGTGTCTCATGGCCCACTACCCTTTCTCCCAGGATTATAAGGCAACTTGCAGCATAAATTCATCTCCTCTATATTGCTGCAGCATGCTTGAGAAATTCCATAAAGCATTATTTGAGTCAGATAACTGATTTATGGATTCAAGGGGCCACTCTATGAGCCACATGACCAAAAACTGTGATATAGAAAAGAGATAATGCAAAACAAAAGGTTTTTACAGTTTACACTTTTTCAAAAGTAAGCAACGCACTGCCGAAAGGATGACTATGCAAAAATATTGTTAGCCTTCTAATGATGTACAATGAAGTGAATTAATGTCTGACTCATGCAATACAAACTTGAGATGGTCTTTTGCTCTCCTTTCTTCAGAGTGCTGAGAGCAAAAACAGAGACGCATCTCACCTTCCTGCATTGCAACACCACCAGTGCTATTGTACAGTGCTCTCTGTGTCTCTGGGGAGCTAGACTGGACCAGAGAATCCAGGATATTAGAAAACCCTTAGAGTGGATACTAGTATGAAGTGTAGAGCAGAGTGGGATTTGACCTTGGCTTTAATAGGGCCTCTTGGGTGTGCCTGTGAGGGAGCTCACTGCGCTTTGCTGATTTTTTTTTTTTTTTTTTTTACTATTAATTTAAAAAAAAAAAAAAGTGGAGAGGGGCAAAGTCTCTCCGCAATGGGACTTAGGGACAGTTTGATCAGGGATGAGAGAAGATGACAACCTGGAAATGCTGTAAAACAGAGTGACACAATTTTGTACCAGACAAATTGTTGTTTTTGTTCCAGGTCAAATGTTTTCTTCCTGTCACATCAATGAATGATTTCTGGAGTAAATCGGGATGTTGTTTGTGGATCAGTGTTATTTCAGTTCATACTAGTTTTGTTTTTTTACCTTTAAATAGACCTTCTCAAGTAGGTTGATTTTGGTTCATTGCTTCTAAAGTACCTTTTAAACTATCCTTATCCCTTATGCACTGTAGCCTTTACTCGACATAAACTTGATCTAAAAGTCTGACCTCTCATTTTGTCTAGTAAAGCAAATTACAAAGCTGCTGGGAGCCCACAACAAAAGAGGAATACATCAAAAAACACACTTACCAACCACTTCATTAGTTATAGCTGTTTAAATGTTTGTTAATGCAAACATCTAATCAGACAGTCATATGGCAGCAACTCAAGGCATTTATGCATGAAGTTCAAACTGAGCATCAGAATGAGGAAGAAAGGTTTCAGGTGCTTGGAATTTTCCCACACTGATATATGGTATGGAGACTGGCAAAACTGCTTTGAGGTAATAGGAAGGCAACAGTAATTTAAAAAAAAAACACTTGTTCCAACCAAGGTATGCAGAAGAACATCTCTGAATGTACTACACATCAAACTTTGAAGTAGATGGGCTACAGCAGCAGAAGACCACACTGGGTGCCACTCTTGTCAGCAAAGAATAGGAAACTGAGGCTACAATTTGCACGGGTTCATGAAAATTGGACAATAGAAGATTGGAAAATGTTGCCTGGTCTGATGAGTTTTGATTTCTGCTGCAACAATCGCATGGTAGGGTCAGAATTTGGTGTAAATAACATGAAAGCATGCCTTGTATCAACAGTTCAGGCTGGTGGTGGTGGTGTAATGATGTGGGGATGTTTTCTAGGCAACTGTGTGATGCTATCACGTCAATATGGAGCAAAATCTCTGAGGAATATTACCAGCACCTTGCTGAATCTGTGCCATGAAGAATTAAGGCAGTTCTGGAGGCAACACAGGTCTGACCCAGCAATAGTAAAGTGTGTCCAATGAAGGGTGTATAATTGTAAGGACTACTGTTTCACCATATACACCCACACAAACATGAAGTCATTTTATTCCAACAAATGTTTGTGCCTCTTTTAAGAGTTTGTGTATATGTGCAAATCAGTGCAAATATAAGTGCCAGTATTTCCAAAATATGTTTTAAGGTCTGCAGCCCAACATTTGTACTTTCATTGGGTTTTCTAGTGACTCTAACATGCAATACATGAATAAAATTATGCTGCTGTTAAACCTGCTGGGTGTGTAGCTGGACACCAAGGTTTACTGACTATGAAAGGGGTCACTGTCATCTAAACTAGGGTGACTCAAACAACTCATATAAAAGAAAAAAGCACAATATTGACTTGTCTGCCCATGTGCGTGTCCTGCTTTGTCCATGTGCATGTGATGTTTTAGCATTTCGCAAGTCTGGTCAGACTGTTAATGGCCTCATGTAAGTGGATGCTGGGTAGTCCACACTGAATTCACTGATCTGCAGCTGCTCTCGGTTTTATCGTTGTATAAACATAAGTGGCTGGCTGCAGAGCACTGACAGCAGAGACACATTTCTGCAGAAAGTAGTGAAGCAGAGAGTGTTGGAATCTTTGATGACACAGCTGTAAAGTGAAAATGAAGGTTAGAAAGAAGAAAGGCAGAGAACAAATGAATTTTTGTTTAATATGCAAATACTTCAACACTATTTTCTTAAATAAAAACCTGCAATAGTTTAGTCATATTTTCAATGCAGTTTACTTCGTCGCTCTCTTCCTCTTGTCCTCATGTCCTGATCTTTCTCTTTATATTCCCCCATGAGACCTTTGCATAAGACTACTGAAAGCTGTTGCGAAAAGTTCCAACACTTTAAAATGATCAAACAGTTTCTCTTCATCTTCTACTTATGCACTTGTGTTACTGAAGTATGTCCCGTAAACTGGCGCTCCACTCCTCCGAGAAGAAAAGAGGCAAACTCTGTCTTGTCTGTGAAGACCTGCTAATTTGGTTTTGTCTGGCTCCTTGGATGCGAACATCTGAGTTTCAGATATCACAGCATGCAGACTGATTTTATGACACACCATCCCCCCCTTTAGCCCCTTCTTTCTTTCTCTATCCTCTCTCTCTCTTAGCTCTTTGGATATATTCCCCTATGATTATAAATAGATTCTAATTAGCTCCTCCAGCCATGGGCAATAGAATTGTTCATCAAGTAGGGACTGCACTCAGAAGACTTTATACATTAAAGCTTTTGCAAAAGTCAGAAGAATAGCAAATCCCCTCTCCCTCAATTTAATTTTTTCTGCAAAGCAGGGATTAATTTTCCCATATTTTATCAGTTCACACATATAATTCTCCGGTGCAATCAATTTCCCTCATGGTTCAAAAGGACTAAAAAAGGTCAACCTGACCTTATGATTGAAAGTCACACTGAATCAGAGACTGCAGATGTGGTACAAAGCTAGTTTTTAGGGCTGCCTTGCCACACTGACATGAAGGTTTAATATCTCAGTTCACGCAGTGTCCCTTCATCAATCAATGATGAATTAATAGATTTATTTTGACTTCTTTTGAGGTTTTCAGTGTCTGAACTAAGCATCTGAGCACACTGTGCACTTTCTAATATCACTGAGACCTAAAACTTTCATTTCGCACTTCTTTCCACTTTATTCAAAGCTTGTCAAGACCAAAGACTTGATTTCTGAGATATGTCTAGAAGAAGAGATAAATCAATTCTTTTCCACTCTCTCTCATATCTACATTACCAATTCTGCCTGATTAATGTATCCAGTCAAACAAATTCTTTCTATAACTTCTTAAAAGTGGACATCTTTGTTCTTTAATTAGACTGTAATGAAAGCCTTCTTTCTTGTAAGGTAGAAGTCATTCCACACTGGGCTTCAACACCAAATTATCAGAAGAAATTATGATGCAAATTTGTCTGTGAAATGTTTAAACATTGTATCTCTTTGAAATTAATGATTAAAACAGATTCCCTATCCAGATCCTTCTGAAGCATGTGCACTCTTTGTGGTTTTCGGCACTCACACGGAGTCTAATTCTTTTTTTCTTTTTTTTTTTTACAACATAATATGGTTTTGAAATATGTTCTGTGTGCAGCTATAGGAAATAATTATCTAGCTATGCAGCGAACTATTGTGGGCTTGATTCAACAATACCTGTTCTTCTGCAGACAAAGGGCTCAGCCAGCATCTGGTTTCATGTTTCTTCTCTCTTCTATTATATTAATATGATCCATCTGCTCACCTGGTAGCTTTCTGTCCTGTTACTCTGCAACTGCCTCTGCAGCTGCCTCCTGCTTTACCTTAGGCAGCACTGGTGCTTTGTCTCTAAAAGACTCCTAAAATAAATAGACGGTAAAACTGAAAAGCAGGATGGTTGTTATCTGAAATTCTGATATTATCAGCAGTTTTTTGTTTTTTAGTTGCAGTAGAAAAAATAATGATCTGCTTCTTTTTAAACCTTTTGTTATATGATGTTGACCTGTTTTGTTTTTTGGGTTTTTTTCCAGATATTGCTGAGTCTATGTGGATTATATTTCTCAGTAATGGTGTCTTTTATATACATACGGGTTGTCCTACATGATAGTTCACGTCACATAACAGTTTGCATATAATGGTCAGTAAATTGCACATATAGCATGTATATTGAAAATAGCCACCAACATAAACAGGCAATTATTTTGCAGGAACAATATAAAAAAATCCACTGCAAGACTTGATACCCACATGATGACTTACAAGGCTAGCAATGTGATGGCTGAATAGCCTAAAAAAAGCCTATTATATCTTGCAGTCACAGTATTCTCTTGAAAATTAGTCCTTAATGCTGATAGCCAAAGGGCACCAATTAAGCTCAACAACCAGAAAAGAGCTCCTTGAGCATTTATCCATTCGGCATGAAATTATGCTTTGTTTTGCTGATGTGACTTATTGTATTAAAGCACATTTATCGGCTAATAATTATATAAACCTACACTATAAATGTACACTGAATTAAATTACAAGATGAGGAAGTGTGCATGTAGGTAAACTAAGTTTAAATGGATATACCTCCCACTGGTTACCTGGACGTGAACCATCAAAGGCAAAACTTTTGCAAGATGGCACACAAATGTTTGTGCTGTAGCACATCTAATCATCTCTTGTCATTAATAATGTTTTACATTGATGGACAGGATGCCCCTCATTAAACACCACAAACTAGGGGCAATGTACTTGAAAAACCAGATAAACAATAGCAAAAGAAACATTCAAAAGATACTGGATAGGTAGGAATAAAACAGTCAGGATGCATTTTTCATGTTGAATTGCAATGGGCAATTTGATCCCATTACTGTTTCCAGTGTTGTATGAAATAGTAGAGCCATGCTGCCCTCTGTCTGTAATATACCAAAATACTTTTTTATCCCAAACTAATGAGCTTTTTGGAATATTTCTACCATGCCTAAGCTTTGCAAATTAAATTACATGCTTGTTAAATCTTTAAGAATAGTTTAAATATCTCATATGGTGGTAAAGCAGATTCTTCACTGTGTAAATGGCTGGTGTGTATAGAGCAGCAAATATTAAGTAAGATTTTTTTTGCAATATGTCTGTTTAGAAGCATTCATGTTTTAATTTACATGAAAGAGCTCAAAGGCTGGTTTGTTTGTTACATCAGGCATATTCATGGAACACGTCGTGGCAGAAATAACCACAGGTATAAATAATAAAATCAATGTTTGGGGTGCTGCTTTTGTTTGTGCTGACACACTATTACACTGGAAGAGAGCCACTATTAGTGATACTAAAAATGCATGCACTTTTAGTGGTATGATGAGTCAAACTATATGCTGGATGTCTGATCTCTTTAAATTTAAATTCACTTCCAGTATGCATTATTACTTTCATCACATAGGAAATCAGTCATTTCAAATCAGTATTAAGTATAGAGTCCCTCTAGTAATTACAGTCTTGACTCTCTGTGGATCAGTCAGTGCTGGGTTTGCAAATGTAGGAATTAGGCCAACAAGAGTATCAGCGATACAACACTAAACAGAAGCTTTGTGTTTTCAAGGTAATTAGGTCAATGGGTGGTTAACGGTGTGAACGTACACCCACACAAAGGTCACATTTTAGAAAGCGATACCGGTGAGTGTAGTGTCTCATCCTTACCTGTTATCAGGAAATACTGCTGACCAGAAATTTGACTTCACAATACCTGGTCCAATATACATCAAACGGTGAAATCACATGGCCAGCTCAGCAACACCTGTCAGGTTCTGGGGGAAAAAAAAGAAAAAAAAATTCAGATGAAACCAAGATCAACACCAAAATGATGGGAAAAGAAAATTATGGAGAAGGAAAGGAACAGTGTAAATGATCCAAAGCACCACATTTGTCTCTCATCTGTCAAATATGTTAGAGGCAGTGTTATGGCATGGGCATGCCAGTGGAGCCAGGTCACTAGTGTTTATTGATGATATGACTGCTGATAGATGCAGCAGGATGAATTGTGAAGTGTACAGAGCTATACTCTCTGCTCAGATTCATCCAAATGCTGCAAAACTGACTGGACAGCACTTCACAGTGCAAATGGATAATAACCCAAAGCAAACTGCAAAAGCAACCCAAGAGTTTCTTGAGGCAAAGAAATAGGATATTCTTCAATGGCCAAGTCAGTCACCTGATCTCAACCCAGTGGAGCAGCTTTTCAGTCACTGAAGACAAAACTAAAGGCAGAAAGCCTCGCAATCAAGCAGCAACTGAAGGCGGCTGCAGTAAAGATCAAGCATCTCCAGGGAGGAAACACAACATTTGGTGATGTTCATGGGTTCTATACTTCAGCCACTTATTGACTAAAAGGATTTTGAAAACAATCCTTATATTTAAAATTATTTTAGTTTGTCCAATTATTTTTGAGCCTCTGATAAATGGAGGATTATGTCTAAAAATGGCTGTAATTTCTAACCAGTTCAGAATCAGAATCAGAAATCAGAAAATCTTTTATTGTTCATTGCAGGCAATGAAAATTTGTCTTAAACGTGGCTCCCAATGTACAAATAAAACAACAAAATAAGAACTAAACACCACATAAACACCACCTAGCAAAATTAAAAAGAAACACACGTATTCATATATGAACATATGTGCACATACCACAACATATATACACATACCCACAAACATATTCACATACATCCATACACATACATACAAACACATATACACATGCATGTGCACACATGCATACGCACCCACCTCCACAAACACATAAACACACGCATATACAAAATGCAAAATTACATTACATTACATTACATTTACATTAATGCAAAATGTTTGTTAAACCCCATGAATTAAAGCTGAAAGCCCACACTTCATTGTTCAAATATTTATGGACCTAATTGTATATATGTATATAAGCAAAAGTCTTAAAAAAAAACCTCTTTGCTTTATGTTTTGCTTCCAAGGAGCCAGACTTTCTTGTAACTTTTTAAAGTGGTTTTGAGCAATAGTTCTCCAGGTTTTCTTAATGTCTGTCAATGTTTTTCTTTGGACATTAGCTGTTTTTTTCACTCATTTTCAGCCCAGTCCTTGTACCTTATCATTTTCAGAAGAATGTTTTTTTTTGTTAAGCTACTTAACACTGACCTATGAATAATTCAAGTACAAAAAACGTACCTAACTCAAGGGATGAACTTATCAAAGAGCCCATTTTAAATTGTATCTTTAGGCACTTTGTTACTAGCAGCCTGTCACAAAAACACATCATTGCTTTATTTCTTTTGTTGAATCTATGAAAAATGCCAGATACCACAGTTTGACAGACATGAAATAGTATTTTTGCACCAACAAGGTGATTCCTAAAAAGCTTAGCATATGTCATCATGGTGTGCAGTGTGTTTTTAAAGAAATTTGAGGAAACTGGAGAAGTGGAGGACAAAAGAAGAAGTGACAGGCCTAAAAAAAAAAAAAAAAAAAAACAAAGAAAAAAAAAAAAAAAGAAAAAAAAAACAAAATAAAAAAAAAAAAAAAAATCTGAATAACCA
>VUQS01042714.1:9251-24783 GCA_015108495.1 Heterochromis multidens
TGTGTGTAGGATAGTAAAGGGAAAACATGGGATATGACAGGCTATACTGAGATATCTTATTGAATTATAAGTAGTTAAAAAATAAATACAATAAATGTAAAAAATGCCTGCCCTTTCTAAAAGAGTTTTTCCATGTTCAATGAGGGATTTGTGATTGCTCACTTTTACCTCTGAATAAGTGAATCGGATGTTATGGTGTGACGCCTTGTTTGAGTCCTGTCTGCTTCTTCTTGCAGCTCTGTTGAACTGTCAGTTTTGTCAGTTCTGCCACATTCCCAGATTTTAGCAGTTATCTGTGAGTACAGTGTTATCATAACCATTAAAGCAATGACTAAGCCGAGAAAATAAGATCTGAGGTTGAACAGTTACCTCTGAAAATGATGCGCCCAACAGGCCACAGTTCCTGTATTCTGCTACTGCAGTTTTTTCCCCAGACTTCTTACCTTTGTGTCTGTGTAGTTCAGTGTTGTACTGTAGACTACAGTTGGGTTTGGGTCTGACAAACTGAGACCTATTTGTTCAGCAGGACTGAGTTGTGCAGGTGGACAGTAGTTGAATATTGTTAAGGGAGACCTATGTCTCCAGAACTTGTGATGATCGTTGTGAGGAGACAAAGTATAGATACAGACACATTCAGAGTACAACGATGCCTGGTAGAAGTACACAGTGTGACAAAGTCTGAGGAGGGTTGTCTTAAGCTGTAGTCCAGTTGCAAATATGAGGAAAAAGAATGGACAGACTTGTCTGGTTTCAGAATTAGACTGCAAATGTTTGTGTGTGTGTTTGTCATGGTAGAAAGAAGCGTTCCTGGTTCACGGTTACTGTGAAATATGCAAAAAAAAAAAAGAAGTGCTGTCAGACTCTGGCAGCATCTTGTAAGGTACACAGTACCTCTCTCAAACACGCTCTCTCATACACAAACACAAAGTATTCTCTTGCTATGTTTGTTATGCTGTTTAAATTAGCAAAATATAGTGCTAGAACAAAAACATTTTAATAATTTTCTCAGTGTAAAAAAAAGAAAATTCCACCAACATCAGACACATGTAAGTGAAAACAATGCACGAATTAAAAATATCCTGTTTCACTGACATAACCAGTATCATTTCATCATTAATATAATCAATAATATATGTATTTTTTGTAAAATGCAACTTATCATCAACTTATCATTTTTACAGTGATCAAAAAGGGACAGGATCATCAGTGATTTTCCATTTTTTTGGGGTCTTTAACAGTATTGTAAACGGGCAACATTGCAGGTTTACAAACAAACATATTGTAAGCACTTAAACCCAGCCGCAAGGGGCCCAAGCCAGTGTACTCCTAGTGCTGGTCCCAAGCCCAGATAAATGGAAAGGGTTGTATCAGGAAGGGCATCTGGTGTAAAATCTTTGCCAAATCAAACGTGCTGATCATCAAGAATGAGATTTCTATACCGGATCTGGGCCTGGGTTAACAATGACCACCTCTGGTGCTGTTGGCCAACAGGATGCTGGTGGAAACTGTGCTACTGTTGGCCAAAGACAAAGGAAGAGGAAAGGTGTAGGCATGTTCGGAGGCAGTGAGAGAGAAGGAAAGGCAGGAGTTTGGTGTTGAGAGTAGGGACTTTAAATGTAGGAACTATGAATGGTAAAGGAACAGAGCTGGCTGATGTGATGGAAAGGAGGAAGGTAGATATATTGTGTGTGCAGGAAACCAGGTGAAAGGGAAGCAAGGCCAGGAGCACTGGAGGTGGTTTCAAGCTGTTCTACCATGGCATAGATAGGAAAAGAAATGGAGTGGGGGTAATCTTGAAGGAAGAGTACATGAATAGTGTTGTGGAGGTGAAGAGAGTGTCAGACAGGATCATGAGTTTGAAGCTGGAAATCAAAGGGGTGATGTTGAATGTTGTCAGTGCATATGCCCCACAGGTTGGATGTCAGTTAGAAGAGAAAGAGGAATTCTGGAGTAAGTTGAATGAAGTGGGAGAGAGTGTTCCCAGGGGGGAGACAGTGGTAATTGGTGATAACAGTGGACATGTAGGTGAAGGGAACAGAGCTGATGAGGGGGTGCTGGGTAAGTATGGTGTTAAGGAGAGAAATTTAGAAGGACAGATGGTAGTGGATTTTGCGAAAAGGATGGAAATGGCTGTTGTTAAGACATGCTTCAAGAAGAAGGAGGTGATAGGAAAGTGCACACAGGTGGACTACATCTTATGTGGAGAGGTGTGTGGTAGGAGTGACAGATGGGTTCAAGGTGAGGGTGTGATTACATCAGGGATTGGCTCCGAGCCCCTTCTTGTTTGCAACAGTTGACTGATAGGGTCAGGCAGGAGTCTGCTGTGGACTATGATGTTTGCAGACGACACTGTGATCTGTAGTGAGAGTAGGTGGAAGAGAGCCTGGAGAGGTGGAGGTATGCACTGGAGAGAAGAAGAATGAAAGTCAGTAGAAGCAAGACAGAATACATGTGTGTGAATGAGAGGGAGGCAGGTGTAACACTGAAGCTGCAAACAGCAGCTGTAGTGAAAGACGAATTTAAATACCTGGGGTCAACCATCCAAATGTATGCAATGGACACTAAACATATAAGATGAAGAAGAGAGTGCAGGCGTGGTGGAGTGAGTGGAAATGACGGGAAGGTTTCCAAAATAGTACTAAGACATAATATAAAAAATGGTTTGTAGATGGTGGCACTGAGAAAAAGACAGGAGGCCGAGCTGAAGGTGGCAGAGTTGAAAACGCTAAGATTTTCATTGAGACTGACCAGGATGGACAAGATTAGAAATGAGTACATAAGAGGGACAGCTCAGGTTAAGTAGCTTGAAGACAAAGTTAGAGAGGCAAGGTTTAGATGGTTTGAGTATGTGCAGAGGATGCTGAATATGGAGCCTCCAGGTAGGAGGAAAAAAGGAAGACCACAGAGAAAATTCATGGATGTAGTGAAAGAGGACATGACAGAAGAGGATGCTAGAGATAGGGTGATATGGTAGATGATCCACTGTGGTGACCCCTAAAGGGAACAGTCAAAAGAAGAAGAAGAAGAAGAAGAAGAAGAAGAAGAAGAAGAAGAAAATATTGTAAACACTTACAGATGCAAAACAGCAGCCTCATCTATCGGCGACTAGAGATCATCATGTAATCCTTCTTTCTATTAAAACATTACCCAACATTTTATCGCCAAATGCTTTATTATCATCATCTTCTAAATGACAAGAGCAAGGGTGATGTGCAGGGTGATACAAAATCCTTCTTCTATTACTGTAACTAATAATTTTATTCTTGAAAGAAAGTGAACATAACAGTTGCTTCAGCACAACTAATTTTCAACTTAATACTGTATATTACGATCCTCTGTAACAGAAAAAAATAAGTGCAATTATCTATAAATGCACAGAGGGCGTTTCTCTTAAAATATTTCTACATTAAAAAATTGGATATAAGTACTTTCTAGTTTTTCTGTCTGCATCATTTGATAGCAGTCTCTTCTTTCCCTCCATCTGTTACAGCCCGCCTTTCTCCTCTGTGGTCGGCCCATTAGCTGGGTGACCAGTGGACTATGACAGGGTGGCCTGGTCATGGCAACACACAGCTGTAACATGGATGGTGCCTTTCACATTAGTGTGGTGAACAAGGAGAACAGGAGCAGGAGCTTTTCCATTAGCACCTCCCACGAGCTGCCAAGATCCTGACAGAAAGAGCGAGAGAGAGGGCGAGAGAAAGAATGAGATTGCTCATGTTTTCAAATGGCTGCTTCTTAACAGTATGGCAGTGGCCTGAGCCAAGCTGTAGGCAGAACTATTACTCCATATTAACAGACAGTGGGAAAGAACATAAGGTGTACTATAAAAAGAGAGAGGAAAAATGCAGACAATGGTGGTTGTGTACAAAAAATTCTGGGATATAAAATATACTGTAAGTAAAAACAGAAGGCCATGATTTGCAAATAATTTAATTATATAATATTTAATAGAAAATATTATATAATTTAATATTCATTAAACTGAGAAAGTCTATTAATTTTTGAAAATCTTATGCTTATTCAAAATTGATACCAGCAACATGTTAACAAAAAGGTCATTCAGGGATATGTTTACAACTTTGTTGCATCACCTCTTATTATTATATCACTCTGTGTATTTAGGAACTGAAGACACAAATTGCTATAGTTTTGAGAGCAAAATGTTTTCCAGTTCTTACTTGGTGTTAGATTTCAGCTGATATTTTATTTCATAATGGAACAAATATTTTCAGTAGTTAACAGGTTTGGACTGTAAGAAGGCTAGTTTAGTACCCAGACTTTGACTATTGATTGGCAGTCTTGCTGTAGGAAGGCTTTTCCTGAACTCGTGTGGATGGCAATATACACTGCTCAAACAAATTAAATGAACACCTTGAAAACACATCAGATACCAGTGGGAAAAAAAAATCATGCTGGATATCTACGCTGATATGGACTGGGTAATGTGTTAGGAAAGAAATGATGCCACCAAAAGGATCAGCCTACAGAGGGCATCACTGAGCTCCTGGACAGTCTGAAGTGCAACCTGGTGGCATCGGATAGACCGAAATATAATGTCTCAGAGGTGTCCTGTTGGATTTAGATCAGGCGAGCGTGGGGGCCAGTCAATGGTATCAATTCCTTCATCCTCCAGGAACGGCCTGCATACTCTCACCACATGAGTCCGGGCACTGTCGTGCACCAGGAGAAACCCAGGACCCACTGCACCAGCGTAGGGTCTGACAATGGGTCCAAGGATTTCATCCTGATACCTAATGGCAGTCACGGTGCCGTTGCCTAGGTCTGTGCGTCCCTCCATGGATATGCCTCCCCTGACCATCACTGACCCACCACCAAACCAGTCATGCTGAACCATGTTACAGGCCCTCCAGACCCTTTCATGTCTGTCACATGTGCTCAGGGTGAACCTGCTCTCATCTGTGAAAAGCACAGGGCACAAGTGGTGGACCTGCCAATTCTGGTATTCTATGGTAAATGTCAATCAGGCTTTTATCTGTGCTGATAAAAAGCTGGAGGCCCGATGGATGAAGAGTCCATGATTTCCAAAATGAATTTCTGATTTTTAGTGGTCACACCAAACCACACTTCACCTCAGTCAGTCACTAAGCCTAGGTCTAGAGATAGTGTTGGCATTTATTCTTTTTATTTGTGTTCTTTTCTTTGAGTAATAGTTTTAATTTGCATTTGTGGGTGCAGCAATGACCTGTGTTTCCTGTTGATGTTTTTTTCTAAAGTTTTTCCAATTCCATGGAAGGACAGAAATTTATCTGTTTTTAAAGCAGGGCTGCCTGAATGCCTGACAGATAATTTTAGCCTTTAGACCCCTATAAATACCAATGTGAGTTTTTGGTTTTGTATCATATAACATTTACTGTCTTTTATCCCCAGTGTTTTTGAAACACATTAATGGCATCAAAATCAGACTCATCTTGAGCATATATTAAAAAAACAAAACAACAACTATTAGTTGAGTTTTGTCTTTGGGTTAATATGATTTGCAAACCACTTTATTTTGTTTTATATACATGTACATACCTAAACGATCATCAAAAAATTAGCTGATATTTTACTCTGTACGTTTTTCTTTTTTTTTTGTATTTGTTTGCATCTGATGTGATTTCCTAGAATGTTACATCTTTCCTTTTCCTTTTAACTTCTTGTTTTCCAAAGTCTTGGTGTATAATTACAACAGAGCTACTGAAATGGATTGCTGAGCATTTCATCAATGGTTTGCTTTTTAAAATTTATTAGTTTTCTTCTTCATCTGCAAAAGGGAACAGTGACGTCTCTGTTGATAAAGTGATCAAACGGCAATGGTCTCATTTGCTGTGATCACAGGGACACAAGTTCTCAAGCCGAGTCTACCTAGTTCTTTCTTTATTTCATCTTTTTTGTTTTGTGTTTCAGCGTCTCCTTCTTCTTCTGTCGGTTCCCTTGTAATTTGACATGGAGATGCTCGTTATGGCAGATCAAAGACAGCCATCTGTGGTCTGTCAGCCTCACTGAGACAAAGTGGGAGGCAAGACGAGAAGATCTACAACATGCATATATCAGAAAGGATGAGACAGAGAGAGAGTCAATGAGATATTCATGCATTAACAGGCTATGGCAGAAGAGTATAGGGAAAGAATTTACTTGCCAAATGAAAAACTAGAAGAGCAAGCAAAAGAAGGAAAGACAAAGTTTTTGAGAAATGGGCAGACAAATCTGGCAAAAAGAAGAAAAAGCAAAGAAATAATAACTGTGTGAATCAGCCTGTGAAATTCACCTTGCCTTTTATTTAATTATGAAAAAGACCCCCCCCCCAAGAAGAAGAAAGTTTAACTGACTAACTAATACTCAGTGCGAATTCCTGAATCTCTTTGTTACCATTGACTGTCTAATAAGTGCTTGTCTGATAAGTGGATGGACAAGACTATGTATGACAGACAGTAGTTGCCTAATGATGAAGGGCACGCATTACATGGAATAAGACAGGAATGGACAGGACAGGACACTCTAGGAACATAATGGTACAAGCCCATCATTACACAGGACAAGACACTGCAGAGGACAGGACATAAAGTGATTGAACTCTCTCTAGAGAGATAAAAGAGATGAGAATGACAGAGTGAGGTACAGGGGATGAAAGAGTTGTGGAGAGGACAAAAGAATGAGTGAAGGAGGGATGAAATAGGAGGACAACTCCACTCAGAAACACCCTATCCCTCAAAGTAATGATGATGTCTTAGTTGGTTAAAAAGCAGTGTTAAGTATTGGCCGTGTTGAATATCCGGGAGAGCTGGCTTGGAGAGATGGATGGCTTCTTAAGTAACAGCATCCTGATAGATATGTTGGCACAGGAGCTGAACATGACGCTTACTGTAAGGAGAGGAGGGTGTGAAATATTACAATGGCAGAAAAAGAGAGGGGGAGGGTTGGGAGAGGAGACAGGCTAATACTAACACTTCAGTAACATATTTATTGTGATTAAAAGTAAAATAAAGCATTTTATCAATAAATCATATTTTACATGAAAAAAACTTTAAAGCTTTTGTTTATTTTTGACATAACTCTTGGCTGCTAGGAGAAAGGCACAGCTGACAAGTTATAATTTGATCCTCCTGCTGTGTCTCTCATGGTAACAGGACAACCAGGAGTCCTGTTTATTTTTTTTCCTAAATCAGATATTAAACATAATTGTAACATAACTGTAGGATTAGTTATGTTGTAGAGATGCATGCATGGAGAACAAGTGTACTGATTTTCAAGAACAAGGGTGATGTGCAGAGCTGTATTAACTACAGAGGGATAAAGTTGACGAGCCATAGCAAGAAGATATGGAAAAGAGTTGTTGAAGCTAGGTTAAGGAGAGAGGTGATGATCAGTGAGCAGCAGTATGGCTTCATGCTGAGAAAAAGCACTACAGATGGGATGTTGGAGAAGTATAGAGATGGTCAGAAGGACTTGCACTGTGTCTTTGTGGATCTAGAGAAAACTCATGATAGGGTGCCAAGAGAGGAGCTGTGGTATTGCATGAGGAAGTCAGGAGTGGCAGAGAAGTATGTGAGGGTGGTGCAGGACATGTACGAGGACAGTGAGACAGTGGTGAGGTGTGTAGTAGGTTCAAGGTGGGGGTGTGATTAAATCAGGGATCGGCTCTGAGCCTCTTCTTGTTTGCAGCATTTATGGACAGGTTGACAGATGGGGTCAGGCAGGAGTCTGACATGGGTATGATGTTTGCAGATGACATTGTGATCTGTAGTGAGAGTAGGGAGCAGGTGGAAGAGAAGCTGGAGAGGTGAATGTATGCTTTGGAGAGAAGAGGAATCAAAGTAATTTGAAGCAAGACAGAATACATGTGTGTGAATGAGAGGGAGACAGGTCTAACAGTCAAGCTGCAAAGACTCCTGAAAGTGGATGAGTTTAAATACCTGGGGTCAACCAAAGCAACGGACGGTGCACAAGAGAGGTGAAGACGAGAGTGCAGGCAGGGTGGAGTGGGTGACAAATGTCAGGAGTGATTTGTGACAGAAGGATAGCAGCAAGAGTAAAAGGGAAGGTTTACAAGATTGTAGTGAGACCTGATATGATGTATGATTTAGAGATCGTGACACTAACAAAAAGACAGGAGGCCGAGCTGAAGGTGGCAGGGTTGAAGATACTAAGATTTTCATTGGGACTGACCAGAATGAACAGGATTAGAAATGAGTACAGTGCATCCTGAAAGTATTCACAGCGCTTCACTTGTTCCACATTTTGTCATGTTACAGCCTTATTCCAAAATGGATTAAATTCATTTTTCACCTCAAAATTCTACACACAATACCCCATAATGACAAAGTGAAAAACAATTGCTTGAAATTCTTGCAAATGTACTCAAAATAAAAAACAAAAATCTAACATGTACATAAGTATTCACAGCCTTTGCTCAGTACTTTGTTGAAGCACTTTTGGCAGCAATTACAGCCTCAATTCTTTCTGAGTGTGATGCTACAATGTAGCCCGTAGACCAAGCCTACATTTGAATACTTTCCAGATGCACTGTATATCAGAGGGACAGCTCAGGTTGAGCGGTTTGGAAAGTTAGAGAGGCAAGGTTTAGATGGTTTGGACTTGTCCAGAGTAGGGATAGTCGATATATTGACCAAAAGATGTTGAATATGGAGCTGCCAGGCAGAAGGAAAAAAGGAAAACCACGGAGAAGATTCATTGATGTAGTGAAGGAGGACATGTAGAGGGTTGGTGTGACAGAAGAGGATTCTAAGGATAGGATTATATGGTGGTGGATGATCCGCTGTGGCGACCTCTAAAGGCAAACGGCCAAAAGAATGTATCTAAGTAGGCCACACTGAACTGAGTCCAGTCTGAGCCATTTAGGGTGAGAAGTCCAGAAGTGAAATTATATAGTGTATAAAATTTAGTAGTAGAATGACATAGGAGCTTATAGCTATGCTGTGGTGGCTATAAACTCTGTGAGGATCCATTTAGGCATAGAAATGCAAGGAGCTAAATCAGCATTTTTAACATGCTAACAAAACCTTAATGCTAAATATGTAGCTCACTGTGACAATGGCAGCATGATGGTGTTTAGCAGATATGTATAGAATGCCAGTGTTAGGGTAAGAGAATACAGATGATGAAAAGATACTCTGGGTATACTGAACTTGCTTCACAGTACAGGGCCCAGGTCAATTTCCTGTGAGTGTTGCCAAACACTGCCACTAGTGAGGCAGTACAAAGACTGACCAAATTTGCATTAAGAGGTGAAGTTCCTGGTGGTACAGTGCAAATAAAACACATGACTTTCAACCAAGAGACCTGGGTGTGTATGATGTGTGGGCACACTCTTTTCAGACATAGGTCACTTTTTTGGTTTAATTAGTTTCATTAGTTTTTGAGGTCTAGACAAGTAGTTTTTCATTTTTCTCTTCACTGGCTTTTTTAAGGTTTGTTTTCTGGCTGAGTAACCTAAATACCAACATTTTTCTTAAGTAAGAATTTTTCTATGCTGCCTTGGGCTCTGTAGTGAACATCTCGAAAATGTAGTGTTTTTCCCATTCTTCAACAAATCTGCATAAATTAGCAAGGCAAGCATGTTATGGATAGAGAAGTATATTGCTGTGTTATATACAGAATGCTGGGTTCTCTTTTTTTAACTTTAATATCAATTTGGCAAATCTCAACACTTTGGTGAAAATAGATTTGATTAAACTCAATTAAATTCATCTTCAAACATCTTCAAAAAATTCCAAAACAAAGAATACGTTATTCCGCAAGACTTGAAATTTGAACATTTTATTGGCACTTTTTAGAGTATATACATATTTAAATATCTGAAAGACAACCTTTTATTTCTTTTTAATATGCTATGTTTCAGAGAGAGAGAGAGAAAACCTGAAGCTTACATTTGAAAATATGTCCATTTATCATCACCTTTAGACTGCTCTTACCCTCGAAGGGTTATTTTGTCTGATGGGACTGAACCAGCCCTCCTCCTCAACCACTCCAATAAGTGTTTTTCAATTACTGCTGTCAGCCGGTAATCATTCAGTGATGAATAGTCTGATATCCAGCCTTTATATTCATCTGCCTTCTTTGTTATATTGTTTCTAGGCAAGGCTACACGTGTGTGTGAGAGAGTAGAAAGAGAAGTGGCCTAATATATTTTTCCTATTTACAAAGTATAGAAGATATTAATTTTGCCTTGTTTTTTTTATTTCATAACACAAACAAATATAAATGCTGCCTTTCTGAACAATTAAACAATCCACTGTCATTCCTGAGAAGAAGCTGGAGATTTTATTTTGATCAAATATTTATGATTATTACTCATCACAGTAATTATTGCAATTAATTTCTCTTTTCCTATGCTTTTGGTGCAAACAACAAAAGCAGAAGCACAAACAAAAGTGCCCCAATCGTATCTTTAGAAGCATTATGTAAATGCAGTATTATGCAGAAAGCATGTAATTGCACCAAACAAGGCAAAGCAGACAGGAGAAGCACTAATTTTATTATTTTATTTTTGGATCATTATAGCCACAGCAGAATGGTCAAATATTAATGCTGAAACTACTTTGTAAAAACTGTAGGATAATAAGATATTAACATTTAAATGCTCACCTAAAGTACATGGAAGGGAAAAAGAACATTAAAACACTTACTAAGTAATGTGACTTGATATCAGTGCCATGTAGAGTATTGTAAGGTTAGGGGAAATATATCTTGTGGAGGTTCCAGCTTCCTGTTCCTCTCTACCAGCCTGTTTCCACAATACCAAACAACTGCTTTCAGAGCTCTGAAATCCACAGGCCTCCAAAAGTTCTGGATGATTCACCAATTGCTTTGTGCTAAAGTACTTGATATTTTGTTTAAAAATATGTGCCATTGAAACACAATATAAGCTCATAAGATTAGGGCCTTAAAAATTATTGCAATTGGTTCTAAGTAATAGTCAGATGTCAATGTGTGCACAGAAACAGGTTTTACAAGCTGTTATCACCAGCCATTACAAATATCCTTCCCTTACTTGTTTCCTATTAGTAATAGGGCACACAGTCTTTGTTTTGTGCTGCAATGCATTCCAAACTTTACATCAAAGTTAACAGTCTTCTGTCCTCTTGGAAATATCCTGTCCACCATGGAAACACAGTCTTTCTATGACGTTAATCGTATTATTTGCCTAATCATACTGTCATTATAGTTTAGTAATCCTAACCACATAATTTCCTTAACATTAAGCATATAGTAATAACTATTTGCAGATGCTGGACTAAGCAGTGTTTTTTTTTATTTCATTTTTTTAAATTTCATTAGATAATAACTCATCTGAGGTTTTGCAAAATTGTCCAATATCAGTGTTTTAGTGTCATATTAGAAACTGTTGACCAACATGAACTGAACAAATTAAGATTTTTCCGGCAGCCTATCAGCAGGTAAATCCAGCTATGCTTCTGCAGTACTATGCAGAAACAGTCACTTTAGTGTCACTATGAATGTTTGTATTGTATAAGTGAGGACCCATAAGGCAGAATGTTCCAAGAAGTGGGAAGCTTGTAGTAGAGGATAAGTAAAGTAAGAAAATTATGAACAAATGAAAATGAATGAAAATGAAATGAACAACAAGCATTACTGAAAGAAGGAGAAATTCAAATGTGGAAAACAAATATTAAAAATGAATGAACTAATATAGGGGCAACACTAAAAGATATGTGAATAGAAAAGACATACACAAAACATAAAGGGAACAAAATCAGGGAATATTGACTAGACTAATAAGAGCAAAATAACGAAAAAACAAAAATCAAAAACACACAAAACTGAAAGTCATCATAAAAATAACAATAAAGTTAAACAGGAACCGAAAACAAAACTGGAGAACAACCAAATCCAGGAAACATGACAGTTTAATACTTTTAATGTCAGATGAAATTTTTCTGTTGTTAAACTAAACAATCAAAACAAAAACTAAAAACAACTTTAATATACAGAATTTCAACAACAGCTATGCAAATATGGCTCAGGTAAAGTGGCGCTTTTATGCAAACTGTATGAAATCCCAGATTTAAATTACAGTAAAGCACTGAAAGCTTAATTTCCCAGTAATAGTATAACCAATGTTTTATGGTGTGCCTACTGTAATATACAACAGCAGTTTCTTACTGTAAATTTTATAATACTGTACTACACAATACACTAAACCTTAACAGACAAATCAAAGAATGAATCAAAGTCTGAACACTAAATAACTGAACGAACCATCACACATATAAATTAATTATTTGAACTTAAACATCTACCTTCCCATGAGTACTTGTACTTACCAAAGGGAAAAAAAGATGTATTACACAGTAAAAATGTATAGTAGCTTGCTCTTTACAGTATTTGACCATATTCCCATGGAATAGTAGAGTATTGGTGTATTGATACATAAACTTTTTAAAGTGCGGGCCATTGTAAAGGCAGTATAAGAGAAGATGAAATGCAGTTACAAAAGTATATTTAGGTGTAATAACTACTGATATTCTAAACCAATCATAAATTATGATGAACTGTATAATGTTGTGTTTATATATGTTTATGTAAAGCATTGAAATTGAGGTGAAGCTAAGGAGGATTAAAACATATTTTGTTTTTTATTACACTATGAGTAAGTAACTCCAAAACACATATCCACCAAAAAACAAAAACAAAAAAACACATATCCACAAAAGTGCAGACCCGTGAATAATACAAACACATGCAGACATCTACGGTCATAATGTTTTCTTCAACCATTGCTACATGGTAGAAATGTTCCCAAGTCATTTCCTAGAAACAATAAAGTAAAATACATGTACAGGCAGAGGAAGGACTCCCTGCCCTCCTCCTCCTCCTTCCTTTCTTCTCCTGTTTTCCCTCCGGTCTCCATCTATCACATCCAGCGGGTACCACAGGCCACTGACCAAGCCTGTCCTCCCGTCATTAGCCCCGCGTTCTCCCCACGCGATCCGTGTGGCTACCCCTGTCTCCTCTCTCCAGCCCGACACCCCATAATAATATCTCTTTCAACCTTCACACCGTGATAAATAGAAGTGCACAGAACAAAAGGGATGGTGTAGGAAGAGGGAGGGAGAACAGGGGAAGTATAAGAGAATCAGGAAGAAGAGAGAAAAAAGGGGGGGTGCTGATGTGGTCCCTGTGTGTGTGCAATTGTTACAGCAATCTATGGATGTTTGTGTGTTATTCTTTAAGACCACTCATTATCAGGATATATGAACCGATTTCATACTGACAATCATAATGCAGTAGTCCTTGCATATTTCTTAAGATTAACTTTAACTTTGATGAACAATGTTAGAAGCAAGACATTAAATCACACACACCTAATTAAGTATATGAATTGACTTGTGCTGAGTAAAGATGCAGGGATCCTGCTGATGTCATACCACTAATGAACCAGGACAATTATTGGGCTTGGCATGGATGCTAATTTTATACATGTCCAAACTAGTGCTGTGATGGGACTACCTGATAGCCAAGTAGTTCAGGAATATGGCACAGTTCCTAATGTCTTTCAGGAATGAATTTCCAATTCTCTGCTGCCTAGTTCTTTACTGTGTGTAATTTTCTTGCTCTCTTTCTCCACATTTCCTGTCTTTTCAACCATGGAACTGCCAACAGAGAGCCTAGAAATGCAAATACCACTACATGACGCTTGAATATAGCACGTGGTGAATAAGAAACTTAACCAATTTTTACCCATATGGAAATATCAATTGATTTTCTTTCCACAACATGTTAAATTATCCATTAAAAGTTCCCCAAACTCCTTTTAAATGACAAAACCAGGAACGCAAACATGTAGCAGCAAACAAACAAAAACATTGGAGCAGAAGGCATGAATACAGCGAGAAATATACAGTGCAGGTAATTAAATATGGTAAATAAAACAACTAAAGAAATGTGCAAATTCAAAACAAAGCCTGAGCATAAAAGACGGGTCCATCATTTTGTATGGCATTTGGGATTAAAGTTTAATTAGGTAATAGAAATACAGGGGATGTCACTATTTTTACCTTTTAGATGTTTAACTTCATTTTGTCACCAGTGCTGGCATGCGTGGATAACCTCTGAATGCTGAACATTTTCTTAAAGATAAGATATTTTTTCTTTAATATTATTATAATTGCTGCCACCACCACCACTCAGGTAAAGGTTGCTATGACCCCCAAAATTAGAAATCCCTCACATTGCTTTTGGGGTATGAAAAATAATAGTAAACATAAAAATCTGAGATAATCAAAGAAATCTGTGTTACTTTAAATCATAAAAAGTATAAGAATAAACTGTCCTCTTATGTTTAAGGTTGATTATGCTTGTTGGATTATCTAGCAGCATCTTTGTCTTTTGATTCATCTAATGGTACAAATAATGCTTATAATGAAATAAATCAACCCTCCTCAGTTTCTCCAAGACACAAACAGGGAGGTGAAATCATTACACAGGTTCCCTTGAGACCTGTTTAGACTCTGATGTTTAAGTTATAATTAAAAAGTATCCTGCTTCTCCTCTTTCTCAATCCCTGCTCTCATAATATCTGTGTGATTTATTAGACAGCCATGAATTAGTCCCCCCTCCTCTGTATGAGATATGTATTGTATTTCATTTGAACAGTTAAGCAGGTCATTGTGTGTCTGTGTGCATTAATGTGCATGCTCCGGATCTGTATTGGCTTTGATCAGTGTCATGCTGTTTTCACGTTCGGTGAAGGACTGTTTGTGAACCAGTCTTCACATCTTTATCACCTGCTGAGAGGAGTCCTACTGAATATTACTGAGAGCTGGGTTGTTATGAGTGACTGTGTGTGTGTGTGTGTGTGTGTGTGTGTGTGTGTGTGTGTGTGTGTGTAAATGTGAATGTGAATGTGGATGTTTGGGTTGCAGGGTTACCTTTAATATCAGTCTGAAGTTCAAGTGTGAGTCTTTTGTGGATAGAACAATATGTCATGCCTTGTCAGGAGAAGAAATCTTGTTAATTAATTTTTCTTCTTTTGTATGTAGCACTAAATGTTGTAGAACTTGCTTTGACTTCCTCTCTCTCTTCTACATATTCCCCCATTCCTTCCTTCCCTCTGTCTATCCATCCTTGCCTTCCCGTGTCTCTCCCCAACTTGATTTAAGAGTTGCCCTCATCGCTTTGACACATTGGTATTTCTATCAGAGCAGATTAGAACTGTGTGTACGTGTGTGTATATGTGTGTGAGAGCAAGGGAAGGATATCATGATGATTCAAATATAATAGCTCTGTATTGCGGCCTTCCCTCTGTAACTGTACAGTTCAGTCACAAAGATTAATATGTGTATAAGTGTGTGCGTCTCTGCTGTTGTGTGCACGCATGTAGAATTGTGTGGCTACACATTACAGCATGGGACAGTAATATCTGCCATGCATATATTATCCATCCTCCCTATTATCCAGGAAATCACAAGCAGGAGAATTAAAGTGAGCCTCCTTTCAGTCTTGGTGTTTCTGAGCAGACCAAACTGCTCTGCCTGCCCCCCCCCCC
>VUQS01042726.1:6811-21666 GCA_015108495.1 Heterochromis multidens
AGACTCCTGTTCTTAGCTGACAGAAGCAACATCCAGTGTGGTCTTCTGCTGCTGTAGCCCATCTGCTTCAAGGTTTGATGTGATGTGCATTCAGAGATGCTCTTCTGCATATCTTGGTGGTAACCAGTGGTTATTTGAGTTACGGTTGCCTTGTTGAAGCAGTCTGGCCATTCCCCTCTGATCTCTGGCATCATCAGGCCATTTTCACCCAGAGAACTGCAGCTCACTGGATGTTTTCTCTTTTTCATTCTCTGTAAACCCTAGAGATGGTTGTGTGGAAAATCCCAGTAGATCAGCAGTTTGTGAAATACTCAGATCAGCCCGTCTAGCACCAACAACCATGCCATGTTCAAAGTCACTTAAATCACCTTTCTTCCTCATTCTGATGCTAAGTTTGAACTTCAGGGGGGAACAGAAGTTGCCTGTTCAGTTTTTTTAGTAAGTTCATTTTGTTAAGATGACCTTGAGTAATGAATGCACATTGCAAACCAAGCTAGCTAGTCCTAACATTAGTTGCTTAGCTCCAATCATTTGTCCAAAAGGCCAAAGTGCCAAATAGGAAGCTTCCAAACAGCAGTCCATAAATCAGTGTGTAACACTACAGTGGGTACGTCCATCATTTGTTTACAGGCTATGGGGGAGAGCAAACTTATTTTCAACACGTCTTGTTTTGATACACCTCACAAACAGACTATAGTCTGTCACTAAAAAGGCTACAGCTTTTAAAGTTTTAGTAAGTGTGCATTGTAGTCTACAGATATTCAGTGTTAGTGTTACCTTCATTCTGAGCCTGTGGAGATAATATTAGCAGTACTCTACTATTTAGCTTCACGTACCTTGAGAAAGACTACACTTAAAAATTCATTTGCAAAATTTAATGTACTCACATGCATACCAAACTAATCCTCCAAATGAACACTAATGATCTTCTGAGTAGATAGGAAAATTTCTAGTTAACACCTCACTTAATACATTTCTGACAATAAAATATTCTCCATGGTGCAGTCATAGAGAGCAGCACACATTAGCAAATACTGAACCTGAATCAAGATTCGTGTGGGAAAACTGTAGCTGATGATCACCTAGGAAACAAGGATAAGAAGACTGTTTAATTCCGCCACGTGAATTAAGCCCAGGTGACCTTAAACAACATGTGCACACACACACACACACACAAAACAACAAATAACACGCCTTAATTGAATGTACTCGCCTTCCCTTTTTTAAAATCAGTTCTAAATGAGTGTCCAGATCTGAAGCAATCTTGATGCTTTCCAAGTAGTAAGGGTAATACTGAAAAAGGAGTGAAAAGTGGGGAGCAGACCAAGCCAGGAGAATGGCTTATTTTACTGGGAGCATAGAAAGAGATGGCGCTTGCAGCAAAAAATGAGAAATGGCGTGTTTCCTCCTTTAGAAACAATGGAACAAGCAAAGTCATAAGGCTGGAAGAAGGATATATTTATAATAAAAGCTTAGATTTATTTTCTGATATTTAAGGAAAAGAGATTTGTGTTAATATTCTCAAGCAAAACAGGCTGAATTAGCAGTGTGCCAGCTAAATACCTGCTCCAGTATCAAGTTGATCCTGTCCACCTCACAGTCAATGAGGAACCGTTTCTCCTGCCGGCGGTCCATCTCCTCAATGATGCGCCTGTACTCTGTGGGGTCCACAATGTTCCCCACCGAGCGGGCTGTCACCTGCCAGTTATTGGCTACAGCCGATTCCATGATGGCTTGGAGGATTGCAAAACCTGGGGGAGCAGAGGGGAGAGAGCTCCATCACACAACTGTCTTTTTGGATTTCAGAGCACACAAGCAGGAAAACGTGCTCAGAATCCCAACCTCCCTGAGTGGTGAAAAAAAAAAGGGTATTTTGGCTTTCAGCAATGGTTTATAACAAGTTTATTGTCAGAAAGAAAGTAAACTATTAACTGATAATGCATTGTTAACATGTTTAAACAGTACTATTATCTTGTAGGCACTGCTTGCAATTGCAAATTAAATGCGGCAGAAAAAAGTGTGAAGCAAGTAAACAAAGAAGTGTACTTTAGAGTAAAAATTAATCTGTACTGGGGCGTTAGTCAAACAGTCCCCTGATACTGAAATATGAACAGCTGTTAGAGGTGATGGATAGAATAAGATGTGTTGCAGTGTGTTTGTCAGTCTAAATTCTGACAAACACTGAACATAATTCATGTAAAGGTGGCAAGGGAAGCCAAATTTCAAGCCTAAATTAGAATTGCTTGGGAGCCCTTTCTTTTTTACTGCATATGAATTAAACAGACATGCTCTTGTAATTAGGCCTTTCCAGAACGTGCAGGTACAAGATTAATGAGTCTTCTTCAGAATTAATATCAGGGACGGCTGCCAAATGTTTAAGAGGATCGTAAAAGAAATATTTGACAGACAAAGCAGATTCAAGAGGCTCCACAGAGAATCCCCACAAACGATTAAGTTAAAGCTGTGGCGCTTATAACAAAGATAGATGGATTATAGACCATAATTAACCATTAACTGGGAAATGACTGAGCTATCCCATGCTGCCTTAGCAGTTTGTCACAGGAGGTCACCATTGTTATTTCTTCCCTAGCTGAGTGAGGAATTCAAACTTGCAGAAAGGACACAACCTATATGGAAAAGAAATGTTTATGTTTTCATGTATTATAATTCACTTATGAACGTTGGAATGCAAAAGTCTTATATTTTTGTATTTCTTTTCAACATCAGGGGTCGCAGCAATAAGATATGAAACATGTACTTTAGCAAATGCAGTGAAATGGACTTCCAAAGCAGTCCAGATAACACTATTGGTACGACTCAATGTATTTACTTTGCAGAGCTTTCTGTGCCTCAGGATGAATCAGTAGCTGAGGCATATGAAAGAAAGACGCTGAGCTAACAGCAACTTGGCTGAGCGGTGACACATTAAAAGCATAGACTGTATATAAAAGAAAGCCACATTATGGAGTGGGGAAGTTTACTAAGGGGATTAAGGATTTGTGGTCAGCAGTCATGACAGGTGGCAAAGGGAGTTTCTAAATCAGCTGGAAAAAAAACCCCATCAGTGACTGAGTGACAAGAAAATAAAGCAAACAGCAATCAGGACTACATCAGAAACACTATGTTTTTCCAGTTTATGTGAACAGAGGGTAAAAATCTTAAAACTGAAACAGTACTGCTTGTTCATAAAAGTGTGCTTCTAGTGAGCTATGGAGCAGTACTGGTAAATCTGGATTAATAGTTAGTGAGGTTGAAAGGAAGTGAAGGTCATGTTTTCCCAGTAATCAGACATTACTGGGAAAACAAGCTCATTGGGGTTACACTGGTGCCAGATCATTACAAACAGGCTTGTTTGGATGATTGAGGGGAGGTTTAAAAAAATTTGTCATTGCCACAGGAATGAGGTCATGCTGCCTTTTTGAACTTATCAATTTGTTGCCAAGCAACTGAGAACCCATCAGCAAATTTGCTGACCTAAACTCAGGTGGCAACAGCTGATTTTTCAGGGCTTCTGGTGTAGCGAGCGGATATCCAGGCCAAGACTTCCTGTTTCATCTGCCAGTCATTGTTTACAAATACAGATACATATTTAAAATACTAATATATTTAAAAATGATCAGGTGATAGCTGATGGTTTTGAAACTGCATTTTGGAAAACGTCGTCCCTCTTTTGCTTTTCACATGTAACCAAAGCCTGCTCAAACGTGATTGGTCAACACGTGAACTACAAACGCACACCAGAAAGCTTCTGATAACAAAATCTTGTCCCTTGCCTACACATTTGTTATCTAGAGACAGTTCATATCTGTAACAGCAGAACATAAACTGAGTTTGTTTAGATATTTACATAATTTAAAGTTGAAATATTCCTTCTAAATCCCTCAAGGATCTCACAGAGTATATTTAAAATACAGTTCATTATTGTATATATTTTTACTGTAAGACAAAATTCTAAGCATTAAAAAACATCAAGTACTAAGATAAGTGACCCTTAAAAAAGGCCAAGCAGAAACATTATGAATAAAATAAACACACCAAAAAGGAAGAGCTCCTAAGACATAAAAGCACTAGAGAGATACATATGCACAACACATATTAGAGACTTTCCATCCTTTGAAGAACAGTACACAGGACATGTCAAAAATGCATTGTGGCAGAAGCTCATTACATACTGTATTGATTCATAATTAATGGACATAAAAAAATGTGCTATTTAAGCCAGACCCAGAACACTTCAGCTGACTGGACTAAATGCATCACATGCTGTTGGCCTTTTTGTTCACAGAAGGGATAAAACTGTTGATTCTATGAAACGATAGATATTATTACCGGTGCTGAATAAGCCAGTGTGAAATGTGTTTATGTAAATACAAGTGAGCTTCAGAGCTTCTCTGCTGGAAGCAGGCATTACAAAGGCTAAATGAAAACGGGTGCTCACTATGTATCCACATCAAGGGATACGCAGCCTCCCTGCAGCACAAACCACAATGCATTTAGCATCATGGCTACTGGTACCGTTATATCTCCTCCTGTGTGTGTGCTTAAAGATGTCAGCGCTCATTAATACTTTAGGCCATTTTTGGATGGGCTACACATTTATTTGTAGAGGTACAGGTATTATAAAAAAGGTACATAACATTTTTTTCCATGAAGGTTCTTTGAATGTTGAACACAAAATTTTAATATTACAGATTCTTAAATTATTAACTTGTTTTTGCCATTACACCTGAATTTTTAAAGCCACCTCCACTGAGAAATGTGATTTGCTTAATGCTACTTAAATTTGACCTTCACAGAAAGATGAATGTGTGAGGAAGATACTACAACTGTGTTTTCACATTTATCGTTTATCCGAAGAAGGGAGGTTTCTCAGTCCACACCTAAATCTGATCTTACAATGTTAAGATACAAATATGATTCTGTAACATAAACATAAACCAAATTAGTTTGGAAGGCAATTATCATCCAAAAAGCAAAAAAAATAACCTTTTTCTCTGCACACTGCAATCTCAACAGGATGTCTCTTTTAAAACTGCAAAATCCAGATGCAGACAAATCTGAGCTACTGTAGGGGTTCCTCACAACTTGTTTGCCTGTCCAGCAGCTCAAATTAACAAATGACAGAGTGTCTCACTTATATTACTTTACAGCTGAGCTGTTCTCACTGTCGAATCCTTTTGAGTTTCATTAAAATGTACAAGCTTTTGAAATATTTTCCTCTGTGATAATAATGACCATTTACTAAGAGTGAGCTCCAAAAGTGGATGTTATGGCACGAGAGAGAGCTGAAACCTCTCTGTGTATAGATAATGCTTACTTGAACTACAAATGTACAGTATATTATGTTTTCACAGCTGCAGAAATATACTGTTAAATCGTGGTAATTAAAACTTTGTACTGAAAGACATAAAAACTCAAAGTTACTGTCATCATCTGGTAATCAACTGGCTATGTCTGATGAGTTAGCATCTGAGACAACAAGCAAACATTTTGGGCCTTGCTGTGGAACTAGATCATCAACAATATTGAAGACTTCTTTTTCCAAGTTCTGGTCATTGTTTATGATTGATATTGTTTGATAATGATATTGTTTTGATTCTAAATTCTAAAAAGCTGAGAGGAAGTAATCGTGACCAGAATGCTCATACATGACTCGTCAATATTAAGTGAACTACAAGTGGACTACAAGTGGCAATCATTTGCCTACAGATTCTGTATATTTACATGCAAGACAAGAAGATTATTGCCCATCTCCAAGTACAAAGAAAATGTAGCAAGCGATGAAAGAAAAGTAACTGTAAATAAATACTGATACAGTGCATCAAGTATTCACCGCACTTTAGTTGTTCCACACTTTGTCATGTTACAGCCTTATTCCAAAATGGATTCAATTCATTTTTTTACCTCAAAATTCTACATAAATATCCCATAATGACAAAGTCAACAAAGTTGCAAATTTATTAAAAATAAAAAACAAAAATATAACATGTACATAAGAATTCACAGCCTTTGCTCAATACTTTGTTGAAGCACCTTTGGCAGCAATTACAGATCAAGTCTTTTTGAGTATGATGCTACAAGCTTGGCACACCTATTGTTGGGCAGTTTCTCCCATTCTTCTTTGCAGAACCTCTCAGGCTCAGTCAGGTTGGGTGGGGAGTGTCGGTGCACAACTATTTTCAGATCTCTCCAGAGTTCAATTGGGTTCAAGTCTGGGCTCTGGCTGGGCAACTCAAGAACATTCACAGAGTGGTCCTGAAGCCACTCCTTTGTTATATTGGCTGTGTGCTTAGGGTCACTGTCCTGTTGGAAGATGAACCTTCGCCCCAGTCCGAGGTCCAGAGTGCTCTGGAGCAGGTTATCATCAAGGATGTCTCTGTACATTGCTGCATTAATCTTTACTTCGACCCTGACTAGTCTCCCAGTTCCTGCTGCTGAAAAACATTCCCACAGCATGATGCTGCCACCACCATGTTTCACTGTAGAGATGGTATTGGCCAGGTGATGAGCGGTGCCTGGCTTCCTCCAGACATGACGCTTGGCATTCAGGTCAAAGAGTTCAATCTTTGTCTCATCAGACACGAGAATTTTGTTTCTCGTGGTCACCTCCCTAAGGCCCTTCTACCCCAATTGCTCAGATTGCCGGGCGGCCAGCTCTAGCGAGAGTCCTGGTGGGTCCAAACTTCTTCCATTTACGGATGATGGAGCCCACTGTGCTCATTGGGACCTTCAATGCTGCAGAAATTTTTCTGTACCCTTCCCCAGATCTGTGACTCGATACAATCCTGTCTCTGAGGTCTACAGACAATTCCTTGGACTTCATGGTTTGGTTTGTGCTCTGACATGCGCTGTCAACTATGGGACCTTATACAGACAGGTGTGTGCCTTTCCAAATCATGTCCAATCAACTGAATTGACCACAGGTGGACTCCAATCAAGTTGTAGAAACATCTGACAGATGATCAGTGGAAACACGATGCATCTGAGCTCAATTTTGAGTGTCATGGCAAACGCACTGTATGTCTCAGCACTTAACATTCTATTAAATCACCAAACTTGTCAACATACACAAATATTTTTTACTAAGGAGAGGTAGACAGGTTTCAAATTGTTTATGAAGTGGAGAATTGAATTTCTGGGGCCAGTAGCAGGGCTTATAGATTTGTCTTTAGCAAATAATCCAGAATATAAATTTGACAATGCCGTTGTAAGGCAGCACTCACCTGTAATTCAAGCTAATGAGTATAATTAAATTAGAAGTAGAAAAGAAAGCCATTCATTTCCAGCAACAATAACTAGTTGTTCTCATCTGGATCTATCACAGGTTGCTGCTAACTGTAATTAATGGACATGTGAGTTCACATGTTCCCAACAGGCCTCCTAAGTATTCAGAGCACAGCGACTCAGCTGACATGTTCGCCGTCACCCTCCCTTCTCCTGCTGGTGACCTTCACAGTGAAGTGCACAGCAGACAGCACTCAGACCAGGTATGGCCTTTAAAGACAAGTGGCTCTCGCTGGGTGCCATCACGTTAGCCACTCTAGCTTCTAAAGAGGCCACGGAGATGTGTGTTCACATGTCTGATACTTGGCAAGGTTAAGGAATTCAAAAGAGGCGTTGTGTCTTGATGCATTGTAAAGAGTCTGATGACTGATAAGAAACTGCTGAGCTGACCTCAGTCTGAGCCCAATGCTGTTGCTGCCTTTATCGGGATTTTTTATCAGCTCACATATATATCAAAACCAAAATCTAGCACATTATATCACCGCTGGCAGAAAGGAAATGAAAAGGCAGAAGCTGAGTGTCAGCTCTCCTCCCACAACACTGAACGCTATAAGCTGGGATATGCATGACATTTTGAAACGTGTTAGAAGCTGCTCAAGAAAAAGGATTTGGGGGGATTTACAAACGATTCCCTTGAGAGTTTTATTTTCTCACACTAAACTAAGCCGGATATTTGGGGTTTAAACATTTTATGAGCTGCTTGATGTTAAGCTATCGAGTATACTTACAATTAAAGATATGTGGAAATAAAAGGAAGTCCTGAACTGAAGGAATTAACTGATATGACATTCGGTGCACTCCAACTTCAAATCTGAACAACAAAGGACACCTAAGTCTCTTGGTGAGTATTAAAACTGGTGTGATTTATCAGGCGGCACACAATTGACAGAGTTTTGGTTGACTTTGTAAACAGATGGTACATTTTACAACAGTCAGCAGGCAGGACAACCACCAAGGGCATTTTACAGAGTCAATTATTCAGCCCCAACCTGAAGAATAATACATATTCAACATTGGGAGCATACTGTCACAAGCCTATTTATAGAGCAAAAGAAAAAAAATCCCTCTCCCACAAAATCAAAGTTGGTTAAATATCTCTCCAGTGGACCAATGGTGTTATCCTGTTGGAAGAAGCCATCAGAAGATGAGTACACTGTGGTCATAAAGGGATGGACATGGTCAACAATGATACTCAGGTAGGCTGTGGTATTTAAACAATGCTCAGTTGGTACTAAGTTGTCCAAAGTGTGCCAAGAAAATATCCTCCACACCATGACACCAGCAGCATCAGCCTGAACCACTGATACATGGCAGGATGGATCCATGCTTTCATGTTGTTTACACTAAATTATGACCCTACCATCTGAATGTTGCAGAAGATATAAAGACACATAAGACCAGCCAATGCTTCTCCAGTCTTCTGTGTGCGAACTGTAGCCTCAGTTTCCTGTTCTTAGCTGAGAGGAGTGGCACTCAGTGTGGCCTTCTGCTGCTGTAGCCCATCTGCTTCAAGGTTTGATGTGCTGTGCATTCAGAGATGCTCTTCTGCACACCTTGGTTGTAACCAGTGGTTATTTGAGTTACTGTTCAGCCTTCCTATCAAGGAATTTTCACAGAAAGAACTGCTGCTCACTGGATATTTTCTCTTTTTTGGACCCTAGAGATAGTTGTGTGGGAAAATCCCAGTAGATCAGCAGTTTCTGAAATACTCAGACCAGCCCATCTGGCACAAACAACCATGCCACCTTCAAAGTCACTTAAATCACCTTTCTTCCCCATTCTGATGCTCAGTTTGAATTTTAGCAGGCTGTCTTGACCATGTCTACATGCATAAATGCACTGAGATGCTGCCATGTGATTGGCTGATTAGATATTTGTGTTAACAAGCAGCTGAACAGGTGTGCCTAACAAAGTGGTCAGTGAATTTATTTGTAAAGTCTATGCAATAGTGTAAATGTTGCCAATTAGGCAGTCACTGTGATTAGTGTTAGTGTCAGGCAAATTCTTTTGTACAGTGGTCACCAATTAATGTTACTTTAGAGCTGCTAAAATCAATAGGATGAATTCAATTTTTAATCTTACACAAAAGAGGTCACTAGTAGGCTACCCAAAAAGAATTATCATGTAGCTTTGTATTTAATTTAGTGTCACTACTCTCATCAGAGTGATTTTTTAATATTATTTTTTGGGCATTTTTGCCTATGTTAGATAGCACAGTGGAGAATAGACAGGAAGGCGGGGAGAGAGAGTGGGGGAAGACACGCAGCAAAGGGCCGCGGCTCGGAATCAAACTCAGGCCGCTGCATTTAGCCTTTGTGGCATATGGTCACCTGCTTCAAGCAGCTAAAGTCAGTTATAGCAGTTTTGAGATTAAATCAGAATTGTACTGTAATACTGAAAATAAAAAAAAAACTTGCAACAAAGACGTCCTTGCATAATTTGTCTACTGGATATCTAATATTGAATGTCTTTACTTACAAGTATCTTTACTGAGATTTGAAATCATGAACACAATGAAAAAAGTCTCACACAGTTTCATCATGGAAAGAACAAACGTGAAGGAAAAGCTTTGAAAGAAAACTATCTGTTTTCCTTGCAGTTCTCAAATTGACAGTTGGCTCTTTCATCAGCTCCCAGTTGAAATCAGCTTTTGCAGACATCTCCTCAAAGAGATGGAAAAGAGAACAAAAGTTCTCCTGAAGAGATGATATGAACCAGAACTGCTACATGTTGGCATTAGTTCCAGTTTCTTAACAGCATGCAAGTGACTGTCACATTTACTGTGCAGGAAGCAATCAAAATTCAGGCAGAGCAGCAAAATAATGGTCTAATAACATGAAACATGAGCTGGCGATGTGCAAAGCAACACCAATATATGCTGGCCCAGAAAAGCTGTTACAGAAGTCAGGCTGTAAGCACAGCACTGATATTTATGCTCAGGTCCACAAACACAAAAAAAAGTTAAACACATTTCACTTTGAAGTTTGTCGATAAATGTACTGAAAGAAACACCTTAAAGGTGACTGGAACTGTTTAAGCAGGCAGAACAAAGTAGAGGTGGCCTGTATGTGGGATACTCCTGAATATATGAGCTTAGCAGCTCACACACCACCATCAGGATGTACCTCTCTGCTATGGTGCAGCTCAGCACAGCATAGAGTTAATGGATCGAACTGTGAAGAAAAAAACAAAGCAGGATAGTCATGTACATTAACCATTTAGCTCTAAATCTGCCAGTATTTTAAATCCTCAAGGAAAAATATTTGAGCAAATGCAGAATAAGACATTTACCAAATGGGTTACTTCCTCTGTGAGACAGAGCTGGTAAAAAAGAGCCTGACTGAGGCTCTGCTGACAGCTTGGCCGTGTATTCTTCTTGTCCGTCTCGGGCAGAGGCTCACATGATGGCTGAGCGTGGTGTGCAGTCTCAACTGTGACTCAGTCGTCCCTCCCCCTCCCCGGAGAAGGTGACCTCTTTAAAATTCTCTCGCAGTCATCTGAACTGCGTCGTTGTCACAGGAGGCCCAAAGCTGAGCGCGACACCAAGGGGAACTCAGACAAAGCCACTGAACCCACTTCTGAGAAATCTCTAAAAATCTCAAAGCTTATATGTGGCTCTACAAAGAAGACTGCTTTCAGTGGGCAGTACTCACAGAGCCAGTGAAATAAAAAGGATTAAAGCTGCCAAATGACAGTAAAAGGACACTTTTGAGCACAATTAGCCTAACAACGCCTACTCCAACCACAGTCCAACACAGATAACAGCTCCCTGTTCCAAATTAGCTGAACTGCAAAGAGCCCTGCACCCCCACACCGCCCACTCCTGCCAAATCCCTGATCAGACCTAATCAAACAGATTATTTCTTATCTAATGACAGCTGCAAAGTTGCTAACAGAATGTCGAGCATTTCTCCTCCTGTTTGCGTTCATCTTTTATGTAAGTTTAATTCACACTTCATTGAATAATTCACAAATTGTTGTTGCACTTAAAGATGATTCAGGTTCTAAAGCACTAAAATATAATATAAAGACAGACAGAGTGAGAAAACCAACACAAACACAGAGTGCAGATATTTAAACCGCATACAAAGAAATGGATGTCCCATTAGCGAGAGCTGCACTAACAGCCTTGTCTTTTTCTCTCTTAGGCAAATAAAAATGGCGTTTTCTCTTGGGCAAACAAGCAAACGCACATCACATCAATCTCTTTCATAATGCAAAAAGACTACTGTTGTAATGGCCTTGCGTTATCCTGAAAGCAAGTGTCCTGAAATAGATGAAAGGCAATTGAGCAACACAGAAACAAGAATCGAGGAATAAGCAGAGCAGTGCCTGATAAAGCAGAGGGGCTCTCTCCATTAGTCACCTGGTTTCTTATTTGTCCATGTAAGGTGCTAAGGTTAGAGCAGATTAGATGTGACAAAATGGATCTGACAGAAAAAGATGGGAGGAGGCTCCAAATTCGATGAAGTCAAAAGCATTTGGTGCATCTGACAGCATTTCTGACAGTGCTTGTCCCTCTGACACAGGAGAAGCACAAAGGCTTTGCTGACTCCTCTGTTCCTTTCCTCACTCTACAGCGCCATACAGTTTTATTTCTTTTCCACTCATTTGAAGATGAGGCTATTCCTTCGTCTGTGAGCAGCTGAGATAACAATGCTGAGCTGAGGAGGGAAGAAAATCTGTATTTTAGCCAAAATATACCTGGTGCTCCTGAGCTCACCCTCGTTACTCCCTGAGCCGGCAGGAGTGAACAGACAACGAAAGCAGGATAAGTGGAATCACACCTGGTGTTTAAGGTACTGACTTCTCTTTTTTTTTTTAAGTGGCAACATTATGATTCAAGAGGCAGAGGGGTAAAAGTAAGCATCGATTATGTATTGCTATTAGTAATAGATATGGTAAATATGACTGATCGAGCTTCAGTATACTGACAAATTTTCAAGATACCTCAAATTTCATATTAGTTGCAGTGGCCTTATATAACAAGTGTGTGAGACCACAGTTAGCAAAAGCAATTTTGTTACATGGATAGTTGTTGTCTGTGCAGTGCTAGACTTTTATTTCCTGTGCAAAAATTTCACTGTTGTTAACCATTTATACCATCATCACTGGTTCATTCACAGCAGTGTGTTTAGTAACAGCCTGTTATGCAAGTGCACATTCCTGAAATAATAACCTAACAAAGTACTAGACCTCTGTTAGAATCATGTTCATCATGGGTTACTGAATCCCAACCTTATCAATGTGTGTTATTACCCCAGAAAAAAACAGAGTCTTTGTCACAAAAAACAAACAAATAAATAAATAAATTTAAAAAAATGCATCCTGTAAAAAAAAATAAATTAAAAAATAGTACAAACACAGCATTTTAGTTTTGGTGGAGCAGCCCACAGATAATTGGCAACAAGTTAGTAAAATGACTGGGTACTTTAAAAATGCTTCTCATAGAGGCTAAGCCTATAAGATGACTTGAGGGGTTCACCATTTTTAAAAGACTCATGGCGAACAGGTACTAAAAAGAATTTGGAGATTTTGTAATATGATAATATCATTACAACATTCAGAGAAGCCTAAGAAATATTTACGTGGATGGGGCAAAGTCAGAAAACACTATACTGAATGTCAACAGTTCTGTAGTGGAAGTCATTATTTTGGTTCAGAAACACTTCCCCAAACCATCATCAGCAAACTCAGTCTTTTGCAGCATCCACAAAAGCAAACTAGAACTCATAAACAAGGATAAACAGGATCTAGAAACACTGGCACCTTCTCTGGGTGGATGCTCATTCTTGATCGACAGGAACACAGTCCTGTGGTCTGACCAATCAAAATGTTTAAATTCTTTTTGGAAAATTAGCTGCATCCTCCAGGCTAAAGAGAGGGATCTCTGGGCTTGTTGTCAGCTAGCTCAACAGTCAGCATCTGTGATGGTATTGGGGTGCATTAGTGCACATGGTATGGCTAATTTGCACATCTGTGAAGGCACCATTAAAGCTGAAAGATATATACACATTTTGGAGCAAAACACAGTATATCTACATTCAGACAACATTGTTTTGTAGGAAAGACTATTTCAGCAAGATGATCCTCATTCTACACTTATACCAACAGCATGACTGTTAAAAGAGCAAAAATGATAAACTGGCCTGTTTGCAGTCTAGACTTGTCATCCATTGAAAGCATTCAGAGAAACATTCAGAAAATTATGAAAAAAAAATAATGGAATCTCTGAACTGCTGAGGAGCTGAAACTCTATATCAAGCGAGAATGGGAAAACATTTCTTTTTCAAAAGTACAACAATTGGATTTCTTGGTCTCCAAATGACTATGAGTGTTGTTAAAAGAAGAAGCGATGTAAAAAAAAATGCTCCTGTCCAGAATTTTGTTTAAAAACATATTTCTGGCATCAAAGGACAATCTAAATCTTTTCATCAATTGCCTTTGTAATATTTGCAATTAAATATAGGGCTTAAATAACTTGTAAATCATTGCATTATGTTTTTATTTATACTTTATTGTACATTATTGTAGGTTATTATCTTTTTGTGCTGTTGACAAACTGATATACTTAATCACTGAGAAAAGTAAAAAAAAAAACAACTGGTGGTAAATATTGTTTAAATGCTAAAAATGGGTAATTGTAGCCTGTTGCTAGGTGGTTGCTAGGCTGCATGATGGCATCAAAATATATCATGCATAATTCAATTTTTGTGTATATAAATGAAATGTTATTGTGGTAAAATTAAAATAACAGGATGCTTTTATACGGTATTACTACTACTACTGCTACGAGGGATGCAGGAGCTGTCCAACGTCCTGAAACAGCGATCTAAGCACTGAGACAAAATCTTTCTTTCTATCCGACCAAATTACACTGGAAAATTGACTGCTTTCAGAACCTGTAAGTACCTGAAATATATGTGTATGGATACAAAACAAAAATCCTTTTTTAACTTTTCTTACAATTATCCATTCTTTCCAGTTTAGCAGTCCTTGCCTGCTAGACTGATACAGTTATGGCTTTGTCAACACATTCTGGCAGATGGAGTGGTTTATCAGGGATGCTCACAGTGAGTGATTTGTAATGAGCACTGCAACTCCACTTTTCAAGCAAAGAACAAAGATTTAAAGTGATGCAACGGCTTCAAGTTATGTAATATCTTTCTCAGGGTTACTGTAGCTATAGTGGTTAGCTACAGTCTCTGTACTGCAAGTCTGTCAGCCAGTCTGTTCAAAAGCAATGTGTCTTATATTTGAACGCAACAATTCTCTATTACATAAGGCAGTGTCTATAACTTCAAACTTACTAATGCTAAGAAATGAAAGCAACAGATTTTATACGTTTTCCTCATAAACAGGTGAACTCCCAAAATGTATATTATACTGAATTAATAATTCACATTCTTAAGTTTTTGTGGATATAACAGACTCGATGCTGCAGTATTAAGCAGAAAGTCTGCAGCTTACATGTTGTTTGATGTTGTTTTCAAGCTGCACTGCCTCTGCATGCGTGGATGTGCATGGATCAATTGGTGCCATTTTGGGCGTCTGGCAGAGCGGATTGAGTG
>VUQS01042748.1:0-13298 GCA_015108495.1 Heterochromis multidens
CGGTCCGTCGTAGTAAAGAGAGAGCTGAGTGTAAAAGTGAAGCTCTCGATTTACCGGTCGATCTACGTCCCTACCCTCACCTATGGTCACGGGCTTTGGGTAGTGACCGAAAGAACGAGATTGCGGATACAAGCGGCAGAAATAAGCTTTCTACGAAGGGTGGCTGGCCTCTCCCTTAGAGATTAGGTGAGGAGCTCAGCCATCCGGGAGGGGCTCAGAGTAGAGCTGCTACTCCTCCACATTGAAAGGAGCCAGTTGAGGTGGTTCGAGCATCTGACAAGGATGCCTCCTGGGGGAGGTGTTCCGGGCATGTCCCACCGGGAGGAGGCCCCGGGGCAGACCCAGGACACGCTGGAGAGATTATATCTCTCGGCTGGCCTGGGAACGCCTCGGTGTTCCCCTCGGATAAGCTGGAGGAGGTGGCTGGGGTGAGGGAGGTCTGGGCTTCTCTGCTTAGGCTGCTGCTCCCGCGACCTGTCCCCGCATAAGCGGAAGAAAATGGATGGATGGAAACAACACTCAAAACGCTGGGTCCAAAACCGAGGGATCCTAACAGTCCTTGAAGAAGCCTGGAGAACTATTCCTGAAGAATACTTAAAGAAATTACAATAAAGCTTGCCTAAAGCCGCATATACACCAGAAGCGATGTTGCGCATTACTTTGAAGCTGCCATCTAGCCCCCTTGAATGTCTGCAAGTTGAGCCCTTGCAGACATTCAAGGTTCCAGTTGCCTAGGTGGTCACTACATCACTGCAAATCGCTTCCAGTGTGTACACGGCTTAAGAGAGTTCATGCTGTGTTGAAAAATAAAGGTGATGATAACAAATATTGACTTTAAAGCTCATTAGAATTGTATAAACTTATTTTTATATTTAGAATTGTATGTGCCTTATATCCTGTATGTTCATGTATATTTGCACATTTCGATAAATCATTGTACTATTCGTAGCAAAATATAAAGAAATAAGGGATGCCTCAAAATTTTGCACAATATTGTAAATGCCTTTTTTCCTTTACTTATTTTGTTTTTTCAAAAAAAAAAATTTGTGCAGGGCTTGAATGGACAGACTCTGAACCTGCATAATCATTTTGTGAGTACCATAATCTTGTGAAGAACTTACTTACAAGTAGCATGTAAGCACTTCAGTCCAGTATCCCATAAAAATCACCTTCATCACATTGACTTGAGATTATCTGTAGAATACATATAATGAAAGAATTGTTACCATGGAAACACTGGTTCTGAATATTTTAAAAGCCAACCGTCACTGGCTTCAGGTGCACACATGTTCAGTTAATTATAACGAGAGCCCTCATTTAGGTTTTGTAGTCTACAGAAAATGACTTTACTACGAACACTGTCAATTCGACTTGATGATTAAAAAAAATAAGTTAGTCAAGATTAATTATTTTTGTTAGCTTCCATCTCCAGAGAGGCAGTAAAATGGTCAAAAAGAAGTAACAGTTTCCATGCACTAGCGCTGATATTGTCTTTTTTTGTTTTGTTTTTTTATTTTATTTTTAACAAAGCAGCAAAAGCACAAGACAACGAAATACAGCAACAAAAACAGGACAAGGTAAAAACGACAGCCTAGAAGGGGGATAGACAGTTGGGTATTGAATTGTATTCAAATGAGATAAAAATAAAGGAATATCAATAGTGATAACAATCATTATCCTGATATATATGTTCATCTGCACACATACAAACACACAAACATGTGGATGGAAATCTGCACACATACTTATATGTATTTATACAGTAAATACATACATACACACTCGTGACTTCCAAAATTTGACACCATCATTATTTACCTTAGACCATGGTTTGCCAGCTCTGAGTTGCCCACAGACCTTATCGGAGTGAACCAGCTCAAAGCATGACCACCATGAAAAACAGCCCCCATACCCTGGGGAGGGGGCCTGTTTATATGCCAGTCAGCAGTCAGAGATTAGTGTTCTGTATGGAAGTCAGTAGGTGACCTGGTGAACTAGACATGTTGCACAACTCCAGGGACTACCCTGATTGGCATAGTCTAAGATATCACAATGTACTTTGTGGGGCTGAAACCAAGTATGTAAAAAATAAAAAGAAGAAAAGAAAAGAAAAAAATTTAGAAATGGAAAAACAAAAATATTTAAAATGATAAAATAATAATAATAATTAAGGCAATTAGTAATAACTCTTGACAACACCTTCCATACACACACACACACACACACACACACACACACACACACACACAGGCATATATATGCATATATATATACATTTCCTATATCAATAACAATTACAACAATAATAATTGTTATTATATTTCTTAACATCATTTAGCTACAAATAAAATATAGTAATTTACTGTGTTGAATTTTTGTATTAATTTATTAACATTTGTGAAAGAATGGGTCGCTGTCAGGAGCTCAGTGAATTCCAATGTGGTACTGCGATAGGATGCCACCTGTGCAACAAGTCCACTCTTAAAATTTCATCGCTACTACATATTCCACAGTTAACTGTTAGTGGTATTATAACAAAGTGGAAGTGATTAGGAACAACAGCAACTCAGCCATGAAGTGGTAGGCCACGTAAAATCACAGAGCAGAGTCAGCGGATGCTGAGGCACATGGTGCACAGAGATCGGCAACTTTCTGCAGAGTCAATAGCTACAGACCTCCAAACTTCACGTGGCCTTCAGATTAGTTCAACAACAGTGCATAGAGAGCTTCATGGAATGGGTTTCCATGGCCGAGGAGCTGCATCCAAGCTTTACATCACCAAGCACAATGGAAAACATTGAATGCAGTGGTGTAAAGCACACTGCAACTGGACTCTAGAGCAGTGAAGATGTGTTCTCTGGAGTGATGAATCAAACTTCTTCTTGGCCCCTTAGTTCCAGTGAAAGGAACTCTTAATGCTTCAACATACCAAGACATTTTGGACAATTTCATGTAACCAACTTTGTGGGAACAGTTTGGGCACGGCCCCTTCCTGTTCCAACATGACTGCGCATCGGTGCACAAAGCAAAGTCCATAAAGACATGGACGAGCAAGTTTGGTGTGGAAAAACCTGTCTGAGTCCTGATCTCAACCCAACAGAACACCTTGAACACCTAGAACACCAACTGATGTTGAACAGCCAGGCCAAGCCTTCTCGTCCAACATCAGTGTCTGACCTCACAAATGTGCTTCTGGAAGAATGGTCAAAAATTCCCATAAACACTCCTAAACCTTGTGGAAAGCCTTTCTAGAAGACTGGAAGCTGTTATAGCTGCAAAGGGTGGGCCGACATCATATTAAACCCTATAGTTAAGAATGTGGGAAGAATGTGAAAGAAGGATGTCACTCAATTCATATGCGTGTGAAGGCAGACGAGCAAATACTTTTGGCAATATAGTTTATCTAAATGAAATGTATATACAGACATACATGTACACGTAGAACTACAGTGATACACATACATAGTACATAGCACTGATATCTTTATTTTGTTAAGAAAATGTGTAGACTCAACTGTACAGCAAACAAAAGAAAATACAATAGGTAGCTGATTATTATTAGTCCTGAACATCAGACCCCTCTGAGAGGCTCAGCTAATGTTTGAAAGTGAAATTTAATGAATGGAGCCACCTGCAGAAGGCCCTGTTGCACTACCTCACCACCCCCACAATATACATGCACAAACGCCCTAACAATGAGATCAGCAGAAGGGAATATTTGAGGAGACTGGTGGGGGATTAATGAGAAGGGGATTAGAAGGTGGGTGGCTCTCTCTTTGTGTATTTGTGTGTGTGTCTGTAGTGTTAGCCACTTGAGTGTCAGCATAGCTCTGGTTGGGGACAAGATGGTTTTGAGTTTGTCTTAGCAGAACAAGGCCAGCAAGCAGTCAGAAAGGCAGAAGTATGTTTAAAAAGAGCTGCTGGTGGCCAGACAGAACCAGAGACTGAGATGACTGAGCAGACTGGTATGTATGACAAGTCTGCACTGAGAAGCCCAGCCAGAGTAATGACAGGTCACACTCTCTGAGCATGCAAAGCAGAGAGTAGAGAGGAGACATCTGGGAACTTGGTTTGGTAGAGGTATGGCTGTTACTTGTTGCAGTAGGTCATTTGCATATTACCAGTTCTGTATACAGAGACAGTATGATTTTAGTAGATACAATCTTTGATTTTAACATACTCTTGATTTCTGATGTCATTTAGCAGTCACAAAAGCTGCCTACTGGTCTCAAAAACTGAATTTACTTTGAAGTGTAGATAACAAGGAACTGACACAAAGTACGCTTTCTGTTTAAGATACCAAAATATCTGTATTTGGATTGTTGTTTGGATTGATAATGGCAAGTGAGTTTCTAAAGATTATTTCATTCTAAATTTTGCTTAATAGGGATACAGATTCTCTTCTGAATTGTGTTTGTGGTATATCACAAATACATTTTTAATCAACAGTCTCTGCTATTTATTTTATTGGTCTCTTCCTGGTGCTCCTTTTCAATCAACTAATCGTATACTAAATGGGATAAGACCTGTCAGTCTGGTAAAACAGAAAATGGAGAAGATTCCAGTGATTTTAATATAGTGAAGAGGTCAATTTTGTGATCTTATTTCTAAACCCAACCAAACATAAAGTAAAAACTAGACTAAAGAGGGTGGAAAATGTATTTTAAAGGACAACAAACAATAGAAAATTAAGTGGAAAAGTTAATTGTCAAACCCCAGTCTCCCAGGTGAAAGTCTTGTGAGTTCCACCTCCGCCACCTCCTGAATACTCTTAGACACAGTCTTTTTAATTGTAATGGAATTTCTTAGAAAGAAAATATATTTTCATGGAAGCATAAATGAGAATAAAGTTTAGTTATGGGAAAGAAATTTTTATGACACACAACTGACACCTGAAGTTAAATACAATACTGAAATGTATACCTAAATCAGCTAAGTTTTTAAACAAATGGAGTTTCCAAGAAGTTTCAATAGAATTTATTTTTAATTTAATTGATTTTAATTTATTTTCCACAAAAATCACAGAAGAAAATGCTAATTAATGCCTATTAAGATATATAGTTAAATACCATGAGATAGTTTGTAAAAATACACAGGAGAAGGCAGAGATGATATCAATGAAATAATTCCAATCAAACCTCAACATGAAAAAATAAGCATTTGTTTCATGCTTTAATGTGAGGAAGGTTACTCTTTCCTCAACGCTCCACATATCTAATGTTTTCATTGTCTTTTTTAACATGTCTTCTCTCCGGAGTGCAAGCTTCAGTGCATCACATGTTTATCTTAGATCATCATTTAAGAGTGTGTTTCCATTGGACTTGAGTCAAGACCAAAAGAAACAAACATAAATTTTGTATTTCAAACTTTTCCACAGTTTTCATTACTTCCAGTTGGGAGTTTTTATGTGCAAACTGAAAATGTGCACAAACACAAAAGTAAAGGAAAACTACAGATAAAATAAATAATCATGAATCATACATTGAAAACAAAAGAAAAGATGTGTGACTATGGAAGAAATTGAGGGAGAAGTGGGTGGAAATACCTTGAACTACTGAAATATGTAGTGACAGAAGGAAGACATTTGAAAGAAAGTTGCGAGGCAAAACTTTCGTTTTGCACTTTTGGGACAGTTATTTTGCATTTAAGTTTGTACATTTCCATCTGAATAACACAGGGTATCAGGGTACCACAAGAGTATCAGATCTTAAAGTAAAAATAACAGCTGTGCATCATCAGTGAAGCATTACTCGGCACTGCACAACAACTCTGAGAAAAACTAATGGAAAGCAGAGGATGAACATCCTGTTTACATCCTTAGTAGGTAACATGTGAAGCTGCTTTTAATGTGTAACAAAACAGTCTTATATGCACTTTATAAACTGTAAATACCATATGGATGTCATCTGATTGCTTTCACAGATCAGCTCACATAAGACGCAGGTGCAAGTAGATCCAAAACTGAAGCTATGCTCATAAGAAGGGAACAAACAGAAAATGAAGTGGTGCTGGATTCATCTGAAATGTGAAGACCAAATAATGAAGCCAACACCAGCAGTGTTTGCTGCTCTTGGCTGGACAGACTCTGTTTGTCTTAGTGTCGGGGGGCAAAGAGAGCTGGCAGCTGAATGGAATTCTTCGAAACACCAAATAAACCCATATTAAATTTCCTCTGCAATGCTTTGGGGAGAGGCCTGAGTATGACGGGGAGGATGGACAGAAAGGAGGACAGCAGGAGCTTGAGGTGTAGATGCGAAGGTGCACTGCAAAGAAAAGGGTGGGTGAGTAAAGAGCTCAAAATATAGAGATGGGAAGGTGAGGAGAGACAGAGAAAGATGTTTGCAGGCTGTGAAGAGAGGATATGGAAAAGGTCCAGAGGGAAATGGAGAGTACAAGGTCACAATGGAGGTAGAGGAGAAGCTGTGAGAAAGGAGAAAAGAGAAAAGAATAAGAATAGCAGTAGTAGAAGGACATGCCAAACAACTGAAAGTCACTATGCAGGCACCGAATTGTATTCTTACCAGAGGAGAGGCACTCCTGATATTTACCAGTGAATGTGTCAGAGCCAGTAAAAAGTCATAGCTCTGCTCTTGTAGTGGTTAATGTTACTGTTCACAGGTCTGAAATGAAGTTGAGTATCGGACAGCTTTCTGCAGGCCTGTGTTTTGTAGTCACTGCTGCAAAAGTTAATGTCCCATTCATGCAGGACAGCAAGTGTCTACGTACATCACAGTCCTGGCAAAGTGCAGTGCTGTGAACAAGTATTTGTCCCCTTCCTGGGGCATATTTTTCACACATAAATGGTTCAGATCATCAAACAAATTTTAATATTAGACAAAGATAACCCAGTAAATACAAAATGAAGTTTTTAAATGATGATTTCATTTATTAAGGGGAAAAGGCTATCCAAACCTACCTGGCACTATGTGAAAAAGTAATTGCCCCCCCACCACGGTTAAATCATGAATTGACATTTGTTGGAAAGCTGAGTTTAATTTCACTAGCCACACCCAGGCTTGATTACTGCCAGACCCGCTGAATCAAGACATCACTTAAATAGAACCCGTCTGACAAAAGTGAAGTAGACTAAAACATCACAAAAAGCAACATGTCATGCCACAATCTAAAGACGCTCAAGAACAAAAACAAACCCAAATCATTGACATCTATCATTTTGGAAAGCGTTACAAAGCCATTTCCAAGGCTGTGGAACTCCAGCGAACCACAGTGAGAACCATTATCCACAAATGGAGAAACTTTGACCAATGGTGAACCTTCCCAGGAGTGGTCGGCCGACCAAAATTACTTCAAAAGCACATCGACAACTTATCCAGGAGGTGACAAATGAACCCAGAACAATATCTAAAGAAGTTAAATATGGTGGTGGTAGTGGGATGATCTGGGGCTGCTTTGCTGCTTAAGGACCGGGATGACTTTCTGTAATTGATGGAAGAACGAACTCTGGTCTCTACCAAAATATCCTGCAAGAGAATGTCTGGCAATCAGTTTGTGCCCTGGAGCTCAAGCGCACTTGGGTTATGCAGCAGGAAAATGATCCGAAACACACCAGCAAGTCCACCTCTGAATGGCTAAAAAAAAAAAAGTGTGTTCAAATTCTATACTTAAATCGATTGGTATGCTTTGGCATGACCTAAAACAGGCTGTTCATGCTCGAAAGCCCTCCAATGTGGCTGAATTAAAACAATTCTACATCGAAGAGTGGACTAAAATTCCTTCACAGTGATGTGAAATACACATTGCCAGATATTGCAAACAAACTGGTACTCCAGTTTCCTCCCAAGACATGCATGAGGTTAGGTTAATCGGTGATTCAAAACTGACTGTAGGTATGAATGGTTGTTTGTATCTAAGTGTTGGTGACATGTCCATGGTGTACCATGCCTTTTGCCCTTATTGGATAAGCAAAATAAAATAGATAGATGGATCTGAAATATGTAACTGAGACAAATATGCAAAGAAATCAGGAAAGGGGCAAATACTTTTTCAGAGCACTGTAAAAGTGCACCCTGATAAATAGATGCTAGAAAAGACTAGTCACAGATGAACTCTCCAGGTCAGCACCTGATCCCTCTCGGTGTGATATTTAAAAATGAGAGCAGATCAACTCTCATAGTTGGTGCACTGTAATGTAAATTTTCCATGGACAGGTTCATCCTGTCACAAAAAACAGACGGGCACACAAACATCCCGTTTGCACTCATCATCTGAAGACGAAATTTACATCACTCGGATCCAAGCAGACCCAAACAAACCCTAGCAGACTTTTGGATACGGAAAGTATGATAGAGGTAGGCTGAGGAACTCGGGCATTCAGGAGGGCCCAGAGTAGAGCAGTTACTCCTCTGCATTGAAAAGAGCAAGTTGAGGTGGTTCAGGCATCTGATTAGGATGCCTGCTGGCCATCTCCTAGGTGAGGTGTTTCGTTTCCAGCATTGGTTGAAGAAACCAAGGCAGACCCAGGACGCCCTGAAGGGATTCTTGGCTGGCTGGCAATGCCTCAACGTCCCCACAGAAGAGCAGGAGGAGGTGGCCGGGGAAAGGGAAGTCTGAGCATCTGCGCTTAGACTGTTGCCCCCACAACCCTGACCCAGATAAGCTATAAAAGACATGGATGGATGGATGGATGGATGGATTCTCAGAAAATTGCAATCATTAAACTCAGTGACTAAAACATGAACATATAGGGTCACTGCATCATATGTAATGAGTATTGTGTTAAATAACTGTAACAGTTCCACAATGGTCCCTCCCTTAGCAACTCAATACTTAGTGGCTTTTCTGCTGATGACATGGAAGGAAACAAAGCCATAGCAGACTGTGATGAATACAGAAAAATGATAAATGTTATCACTTTTATTTTAAATGAAACTCCCACAGTGCCAAACAGTACAAAACTCCAGGTGCACCGGCAACAATCTCCCTGAGGAGAACGTTTGACAAACCAGAGCTACAGGCTGTGAGACAGCTCGAGGTCTGCTTTGAGGATTATAGCCTCCAATTCTCCTTCTCTGCCCCCCGCCCACCCCTCTCTCTGTCTCTCTCTCTTTCAGCTGAAGGGACATCTGGAGTGCATTAAAGCACTGAGGACATTGGATCTCCCCAGAGCGCTTGACTGGATGGGTGGCCCACTGTAGCCCCCTTTCAGCAGCAGGACCCAGCCCTTCCTGATTGATAGAGGGAGCCCCACATGCACACTTAACACTCATACACACTGACAAATCCTACATGGCTGACACACAGCACAGACCACTGAAACACTGGTAGTGCTGCTAACATGGATTAATTTGAACACGTTTTTCCTCCGTTCTGTGTGTGTAGTTTGGCCTATCAATCATCCATTGATATATTTTATGTGCTGTACATTCCTTCAGTTTTAGCCCATATATTAGTGAAGTGACTTTGAAGCAAGCATGTCAACACTAAACACAAACCAGCTTGGTTTAATGGAAGCTCCTGACATATGGAAGTAATATAGGAACATGGATACTTTGATCCTCACTGACAACATGCAATGACTAAGGTTTTTCACAGCAATCCCCAACACCTCATTCATAGAAATAACTAAGTTTCTCAGAATTGTACTTTTTCATTAAAGTACAGGATAGACCTTTCTATAAGATTCTTTCCTCCATGCGATTAGAAAACACAAACTTTCTCAAAGAAGGAAAGTTCAAAGAAGCTCCTCATTTCCAGTAAATTGCTTTGCCTGATTTGCCATTTCAAATAAATTGCAGTGTTGGCCAAAATTTGCAATTCACTGGAAGTCATCCCCTCAGCCTCACAGAAGAGGTTAATCCATATTTCACGTTTGAGTATAAGATGGAAAAAGAGAAAAAGGGAAGATAGGTAACTCTTTGCCAGGAGATGGGGAGCTGAGGGGAGGGGAGTAGTGAGAGAAACTGTGGGAGTGGAGGAAAAGGCGAGAGAATGGGAAGAAACAGGCGTCATTTAGAGTAAATGGCATCCAAAAACCCTCTCCAATTATCTTTGCCTACCATGCCAGTGAGACTGACTTAATTAAAATGACTTGAGAGGGAGGGGAGAGAGGAAGAATCTGCCAGTGATTGAGGGGGCAGGCAGGCGACGTATCTGCACTGAAACACAAAGCTCAGGCATCGCGCAGGCTGTCGACCACTCTCCCTTTTCAATTCTTGACTTCAAAAGTGAATAAAGAAATACTAATAAAAAGAGAGGGGGCTCTCACCATTTGCAGCCATGTAATTGCACTATTTAAAATCTACATTTTTTATCATTGTTGGAATATTGGTTGGGAGGGGGGTGAGTGTATAAAAATGGATAGTATAACAGCTTTTTTTTGTTCTTCTTTGACTCCCCCATACCCTCACCACCTATAATCCTCCTGCCTTCTTTCCGAGAAAATCCTCTGACAGTGACCTTTTCGCATGAGGTCTGTTTCTATGGAAACAATGTCCAGCCCATCTACGTTTGGTGTTTTCCTGTCATTGGGCTGCCAGAACTGGCCCACTTGTGACTAAGAAGAAGAATGCAGCACATTTAAAGATCTGTCTCCTATTTGTTGTTTCCACTGGTGTGCAGCCACAGGCCTGGGAAGCAGCATGGAGCATCTGCTGCTGAAAACATGTGTGATGTCTGAAGTATAAAATGTTCCAGTCCGGTGGATGTGAAATCATACAAATTTCCGGTTTTATGATGCTTTGATTTCTGTTTTTTGTGCATCACATTGCAGCAGTTATTTTGAGTTATTTTAGAAGTGTTTTCCAAAACAATTACAAAGAAATCTGAATTCCAAAGATATCTAGGTTGACAAAGAATTAGTAACTTTAATAAAGTTACCACAACAATTCCGCAACTATAAAACTAGCTTTACATTAATCAAATGAGACTTATTGCGGGTTACTCACTTTTCTGTCAACAATGTTTGAGATTTGATTGTTTTCTACATTTTTTGTATCCAAGTGGGGTTGTACATGCATTGTATTTAAAGTTCATCTTAGAAACATTATCAGTGTAAGTCTAATATGAAGCTCATGTTGGGCAAGTGTATCTGTGGCAGATGTTGCTACAGATACAGCATTCAGAAAAACAAGACTTAATTGTAAGAAGCCATTTGAAATGTGATATAAACAGGTATCACCAACAAGGTGCACTGAAGCACCTCTACTTAGCTCATTCCAGTACTATTAAAGTCGTGCAGAATCACCTATTAATTGATTAAGTGTGAGTTTTTACACACATTTACTCTTAGCATTAACATGCGTCTTGAATGATCCGATTTTAAACAGACAACTCTAATGCATCAATTTAGGATGGGTATCCACAAGCATTTTGGGTGATTCGTCGTAAATCCCATCTTTGTGTTTCTGTTTGCAAAGACTAATTATTCTGCTTTCAACTGTCAGGAGGCAGCAATTTACTTTCTGTTACCAGTCTGTCAGAAAAAGAAGAAGAAGAAATCAAAACAATACAATTTGCTATGAAACTGTTGGCATATGAATGAGTACATAGTTCAGCTAATGCTGTGGACGTCAGATGAGTAGGCAGAACATTAACGCAGCCCATGAGACATTCATGTACACACCAAGCACCAGCCTGCAGGGTTGTAAAATTAAAGGCAAAACTGCAGTTCCCATTTCTCGAAAGAGTTAAGAGTATAGCGGGTGTTTTTCTCCTTCTTCTTTTATCCCATGAACTGCAATATTCGTGTCTGCTACGCCTCAAATATGCATGTCTGCTCATGTACAGTTTATCAATGTAGTTTGCAATAAGTGATTAAGTAGCATGTCAGCCTTGGTCACGTCTCGCCCAATTGTTGTGGGGACATTGCCAAAAAAAAAAGTAATCAATTTGGTCTTTTTGGAGTTGAAGAAGTATCTTGTGTCCATGCTATACACATGCTTTGACATTCTACAGTTTGCAGAAGGAGCTTTATCAAGAAAATAAAACTAGTGTGCTGTGGCAGCTGCTCTTTCGGAATTTAAGGATCAATTCGCTTGCCAGCAGATTCAGAGACACTCTGGCTGATGAAAGAAGGATGAAATAATGTCTTTGGTTCTTTTTTTGTGGGTTGGTATACACACTGGGGACATGTAATTACGTTAAAAACAATGAAAAAGCTGATTTTGAAGAATACGTCCTCTTTAAGTGCTGTCTTGTTAAAGTGACATTAAATGCTTTAAATATGTTTGTCATACCCACTGCAGAAAAAATTTGCCTCTCTTCATAACTTGCTGGCTTAAAAAAAGAAAGAAAAGAAAAAAAGTGAAGTAAACTGAAATTCATTCTGCACCAAAGTACAGTATGCACTGCCAATGTCAATAAAAAAAGCACTTCTCTGTCGCAAATACACACACATTCACACACAGACTCCTCTCACACCTTGATCAGCCAATACACAATACTGCTCATGTGTCACAGCTAACACCTGCTACTGTGCTTTTGCCTTGTGAGCTTATTGTGACGGACTGTACCGAATCTTACCATGAACACAATACAAACTCACACCTGTCTCAACAAATGTGTGTTGCACAGAAGGTTGGTGGGCGCTATAATTTGAAGTTAAAGTGCCAGGATGCACTGTATAGGATAATTGCCAAGACTCAGCAACCACTGTATCAATATACATTGACTGGAGTAGGCACAGGCAGCTTGGATGTAAATCAAAGCTTAGAAAAAAAACCCACACAGCAGTGATTAAAACTTTGAAATCACCTCCTGTTGCATTTGTGTAAAAGTTAGTGTATTTTCAAGTCAATACAAAACATGACATTTTAGTAAATAGAAAAAGAAGAAAGAATTCTTAAGAACAAACTAATCTAAGGCAACTTAGATTGCTTTCTGCTGCTAGTAAAGTCCTCATTCTAATAAGGATAGTATGTGATTAGACAGTGTCTGAGAGGTTTGAGGCCTGGAAGTGAAAGAGAGCACAGTGCATTTGAAACGGGTTGAGTTAGCATGACAACTGCTATTTTGATGGGGCCAAAGCCAAGTATCCTTGCATATCCACTTTCCATCTCCTATTCATTACCTGTCCCCCTGCTTTTCCATCACCAAAGCCCTATCCTCTCTTCTTCTCTCCATCCCTCTGTTGTCTTTCTCATTCTCACCAATATTCTCTCTTCATTCTTCCCTAAACTCACATCCTCCTCTTTTCACTGCCTTTCTCCTCCCCCATTTTCCCTGGTCCGCCCTTTCTCAGTATCTTGGTCTTAGAGAGCTTCACATTCCATTATGTTGAGAAACAGAGGGAGAGACTGAATATTAATCATCCCTATGTGGTTTCAGTGGGCTTGTTTGTC